>JAPMUY010006473.1:0-47327 GCA_026901105.3 Galaxias olidus
CATGAGCTCAATTTTGAGTGTCACAGCTAAGGGTGTGAATAGTTACGTACATGTGATATTTTATTTTTTATTTTTAATACATTTGCAAAACATTCTAAAAAACCTTTTTCACTTTGTCATTATGAGGTATTTTGTGTAGAATGTTGAGAACATTTTTAAATTTAATCCATTTTGGAATTAGGCTGTAACATAATCAAATGTGGAAAAGGTGAAGGGGTATGAATACTTTCCAGATGCACTGTAGTTGAATAAAACACACATTACTGAAATATAGACAATACCTGTTTTTACAACCAGGAACATGTTGTTGCTTGGGTATAAGTATTCTGTGAAAGTCCTTGGACAGGACTCTCAACTTCGGTAGTGGTTGGTATCGGAGGGTCCATTGACAAACGAGTTATATTTCCTTTGTCAATGTTTGTGTTCTGATTAATTCTGAATACATTCTTACAACCTGTTTACATACTAAAATAACTTGAAGACTGTTTTCTTGCAGATGATATGGTCCTGATGGCATCATCGGTCTGTGACCTGCAGCACACATTGGATCGGTTCGCAGCCCAGTGTGAAGCGGCTGGGATGAGGATCAGCACCTTCAAATCTGAGGCCATGGTTCTCAGCAGGAAACCGATGGATTGTCTACTCCAAGTAGGGAATGAGTCTTTACCCCAAGTGAAGGAGTTCAAGTATCTCGGGGTCTTGTTCTCGAGTGAGGGGAAAATGGAACGAGAGATGGGCCGGAGAATTGGAGCAGCGGGTGCGGTGTTGCAGTCGCTTTATCGCACCGTTGTGACGAAGAGAGAGCTGAGCCAGAAGGCAAAGCTCTCAATCTATCGGTCTATCTTCGTTCCTACTCTCACCTATGGTCATGAAGGGTGGGTGGGTCATGACCGAAAGAACGAGATCGCGGATACAAGCGGCGGAAATGAGTTTCCTCCGGAGGGTGGCTGGCATCTCCCTTAGGGATAGGGTGAGAAGTTCAGCCATTCGTGAGTGACTCAGTGTAGAGCCGCTGCTTCTTCGCGTAGAAAGGAGCCAGTTGAGGTGGTTCAGGCATCTAGTAAGGATGCCACCTGGCTGCCTCCCTAGGGAGGTGTTCCAGGCATGTCCAGCTGGGCGGAGGCCGCGGGGCAGACCTAGGACCAGGTGGAGGGATTATATCTCCACACTGGCCTGGGAACGCCTTGGAATCCCCCAGTCAGAGCTGGTTAATGTGGCCCGGGAAAGGGAAGTTTGGGATGCCCTGCTGGAACTGCTACCTCCGCGACCCGACCTCGGACAAAGCGGATGAAGATGATGATGATGATGACTGTTTTCTTCCACAGCACCCCTTAAAAAGTATTTACTTCGTTATGAAACATACTTAGGTAACAATACAGATTTAAATAACATTAGGAAACTCTAAATAGCATGCGTGGTTCGCTGTAACCTTCTTCCTGACGCTATATATAGTGGAGAATGACTTCTGTTTTACCGCTGTCCTGAAGAAGTGAAGGCACGTAAAACTTTGAGGGAGCAGATCATCCTCTGCCTAGGATCGATTTTCTTTTTCTGAGAATCTTCCAAAGGCATTGGACTACTCAGAGTTGAAAGGCCCGAGCGACGGATTTAATTTAAGTTAGTAGCAACCCAAGTAAAGTGTATAGCATGTATTTGAAATAACATATTGTTGACTGATTGCTTATTCCACTTAAGGTCACGTCCAGACAGGAGTTTACTTCAAAATGAATCAAAGTTTGACCATAAATTATGGGGAAAACAAGGTGCGCCGCAAAATCGGTGCCCGTTTTGTATGGAAGTAGATCGCTATCAATAATCACAAATAAATGCAGAACAATTCATGAATGTATTTCCTGATTAATATATAAATGTTCACTGATCCAAGGGTTGGCAGTTCGATCCCAACTCCTCCTGTCCATGTGCCGAAGTGTCCTTGAGCAAAACGCTGAACCCCAATGTGCTCCCGATGTGTAGGCAAGCACCTTGCATGGCAGCGCTACCACCATCGGTTTATGAGTGTGTGTGTGTGTGTGTGTGTGTGTGTGAATGGGTGAATGAGAGGCAACAGTGTAAAGCGCTTTGGGTGCCGTACGTAGTTTAGCTAACGTACCTATATAAACGAAATGGTGCCGTGTTTCGTCCCTGACCGCGACCTTCGTTCTGGAGTACATAACTGTAGTATGTTTTATTTATTTTCAACATGTGAGGCTTGTAACTGCCTACTAACTAACTGAACAAAATAACTAGCTAACTGTCATGTCACTCTACTTGGAAGACTTCACTCAAAGCGAATGACGTTAGCTAGCTAGCTAGGAATGAGAACAATGGATCAGGACTGGATGGGAGGTTGCACAGAGCAGTGCAGGAAATCGTTTTAGAGCCAATCAGAGCTAGCAAAAAAGAAAGGTTGTAGTTTTTTATTTGAACGAATTGTAAGTGTTGGTAAAACAGGGATCTTATATTCGCCGTTCTAAAATATCTCTATGGAGAATAGAGTGGGGAAATTCTCTTTTGGAACGGTCGGTGGGAAGAGCACCGTACTCTATAGGGAATGGGAGTTGCAGCACATTCTGGGGCAGAGCCGCCATCTTAGGAGGATAGCGTCCTTAGCTACCAGTCTGTTATCTATCAAATCAATCATTAATCATCATCAATGCTTAAACTACGTGCAAAAGTGAAAGGCCTGTATAAAGATACATTCTTGACAAGAGAGCAATATATTGCAAAAGTAAAGTTAGTTAGTAATATTGATTCATGTACGAATTAAGAGACATAAAATGATCAAGGGAATTTGACAGCTTGCCACCCATACCGGTGATGTACTGTAGTTGCATATCTGGTGGTGTTTGGCGTTAGCGCCTACAACTGTCAAATATTTTAAAAATTTTATGCTTTGGAGACCCATGTCATGTCCAGTTTACCAACGGGTGGGTACAGGACCTGCAAATCTACAAGCCAAATGCCAACTACATAATAATCCACGACAAATATGCCAGCTAATTAATAATGTTATGCTAACTGAATGATAACAAAACGTTGGCTAATCATGCATAATTAATCAACCCTAGAAATATTAAACACATAATAACGCTAGCCTGTCTTTGTGTCTGATTTCGTATTTTAAATCTCATTCAATGTGAATAGTTCAGCAGTTATTATTGGCAACATTAACATTAAACAGGCAGCAGATGAGATGGTATTGTATTTCTTGCCTCTGAATGCGTAATAACACATAAATGTTCCAGATAAAATAGCTAGTAAAATGTGTTTTACTTTTGCTTTGTTGGTTGTGAAACTAGCTGTAACAACCCACTCACTATACAACAGTTTTTACCGGTCACGGTTACCGACGGAGTTGAACGATATCCTAGACTGACTACTAGTGCTAGATGCGTTGTAGGGCCTAGCGGTTGATTTCGCATCCTCTCAATATAGCCGACCTTGTTGTTGTGACGTCACGTTCCCATTCCCTATAGAGAAATTCACCACAATTAGTATACATCAGTGAGCTATTTCACAAATCCTTACAGTAAACAAATTGTCACCAAAGGCTTGTAGACCAACCAGAATGGCCTAATGAAGGCAGTATTTTTATTTTCTTTATGAACTCCCAGCCACACATTGTCCAAAAGGACCTGTAGATGTGGTACATGGGTAAGACTAGGCCTACTTGCTAGCTCTGCTTTGAATGACAGTCATCCAAACACATTACATAACATACTATGTAATTATCTTAATTTGCTACGTAGCTAGTAAAAATTAAGCCCTATGCAACTGCAAATAGTGAGACATCATGGTAGACTCATGTCAAATTGCTAGTCAAGCAAGTTGTTAGACTAGATTATTTAGGTGGCTGCCTATCTTCCAGTTATTTGGCTTGCTCAGACTGTATTTAAGAGGCTTTTCCAAACTTAGGGTTTTCTTAAATTATTTTAAAAAAGCATGTCTCAATCACATAAAGGGGGAATCAAGCTAGATAACGTAAAGTAGTCAAGCCATATTGTTTTAGTCAGCAGTAATTGCACTCCCTCCCTCACTCACTCACTTTAGCTTAACCACCCATCCAGCTGATTAAAGTAACTTCTAACGTTAGAAGTGACGAAATTTAACAAAAAAACTATTGTTATGTAGCTAAAAGAAAATTTATTTTTATTAGCTAGCCCATATTTCTCTAATTTGACAGATACGACTCAAAATGTAGTCGTAGCTAACGACAAGCTGGTCTGCATTAACGTTAGCCGTTTGGCTAGGGCAACTTTTCTGAAATTTATACCGTTATAAAATAAGAATGTGACAAAATAGTTATGTTAGCTAGGTGATATAAAGTGTTTTATCATATATATGACTTACCTCTCCTCAACATTTACTCAGATTTTAAATTTGGCTGGCCTATTACTAATATGGTCATCGGCACTTTTGTTCCGAAATTACAGCGTGCCGGCTGGAAAGAGTTAAAGCTACTATGGGTAGCATTTCTGTAGGAAGTGATTTTGGCGACCCCTACCATTTGCTTGGTGTAATTATTTTCCCTAAAAGTCGCAAAGAACACGTCCACAATGCTCGGGGTCACTGCAAATTGCTAGCTGAATCAACAACTATTCTCCAAGTATGGGCATCTCTTCCTGGTTTAGTACGCACTTCCTTGTGCCATAAAGAAATTCGTCACAGTTTTGCAGGAGATCGTACTCGATGGCAGGCACAGTGAGTATTAAATATTGAGACCTCAAGAGGACTGATCTGAACCGCGATTTTCTCATTCTCCCATAGACATTACAATGTGCAATCAGAAGAAATGTATTGATAATAAAAGTTACCTACAGCTGCTTTAAGGAGTTAGGGATCTGCTGCAAAGAATTGCACTAGACCATTTAAGATGTGTCAGATGTAGCAGAAAAAAGTAGCCAGTGGCTGTGACAGAAAAGGAAGGATCCAATATGGTTGAAAAACCAAAGAACGTGGTTTTATCTAAGGACAAAGATCTAAAAGGTAAGCCTTTCCTGCAGCGCGTCATATAACAAGCCAGTAGGAGTAGAGTAAGGAAAGATTAACTTATTTTCAGGTGACGATAAGTATCCCTGCAGAGCTGCTGGGGATATCTCACAGCTTATTTTTTTTTTTTTCGCTTACACACTTTGAGGAACTTGGCTCGCTGTGTCAAAAATCTAAACAAAAGCAACATAATATACAACACTTGGAGCTAAACATCTCACTTCTATGTAAAAATTAAACTCTGCAATCAAAACCTAACAATCCTTTTTCAAAATGGTATTTTAGTCCCAAATGATACACACATGCACCATCTGAATTAACCATCCAAAGCAGCAACAACACAGTGATGTGCTTTATACAAAACATTACTGTCTTTAGTACTTTGTGTACACAAAGAAAATTTGAATTACAGTACAGTTATCAATAGAATGTTATTCGAAACTCATGGAAACAAAGAGGATTACAAAAATGTAAATTACAGTGCATGGTCCACCAAAGTCACCCTTATGTTGTCGGAAAGACAGCATGTCTCTGTCTATTGTCTTTGTTCTTGTCTTCCTCCTACTCCTCTGTCTTCCTCTTCCACTACTTCTTCCTCTTGCTCTCACTGCCTCCATGTGTGCAAAGTTCTCATAAGAGGCGAGCTTACCTGAGGTCAATTTGTGGCACTACAGCTCAGACAGATTTGTGTTCAATTACTGTATAAGTGTTTTCATGTGTGCAGCTGGGTGTTGCGAATTGCAGGTATGTTTTGTACTTGGAACATAAGAGTGTTCATTCTTGAATGAAGCGTCTAATGCAGGGGGGTCAAACTCAATTTCATCCCGGGCCACATCAGCATTACGGTTGCCCTCAAAGGGCCGGTTGTAACTGTAGCCTAAGACTATATACATATATAAGGGCAAAACTAATCCCAGAAAACTTTTCAACACAATCAATCAATTGCTGTGTCCACTGGATAACTCCTCCCTCTTGGGGTCTACAGACGTCTGCACCAGGTTTCTGGATTTTTTCCGATCAAATGTTGAAGCTATTCATGACCAGCTCCAGCCTTAAATCATGCCAGCTACTCTGCTGCTGGCTGTAGCCACTATCTGCTGCTGGCTGTAACCACTAAAATATCCCTGTATGTAAAATGCAACCTCAATGCTTTCAAACCTGTTGATACTGCGTTTATCTCTGCTCTGGTCACTCGATCAAAATAATCTACCTGCACACTTGACCCTATGTCCACCTCCCTAGTCAAAACCTGTCTGCCCACTCTGTGTCCCCTCATTGTGGACTGTAAACACCTCCAGCACGACTGGCTCTGTCCCTCCAGAGCTGAAGATGACTATGGTCACCCCTATCCTCAAAAAGCAGGGTTTGGACCTGGAGTCCCTCAATAATTATTGGCCTATTTCCAGCCTTCCGTTAGCGAAATCCTGGAGCGCACCGTCGCTGCTCAACTACAGTCCCATATGTCTCATCATGAGTTGTACGAACCTATGCTATCTGGGTTCCGGGCAAAACACAGCACAGAAACGGCTTTGGTCAAGGTCATCAATAATCTTTTGCTGGCAGCAGACTCGGCAACCTAACTCTGCTGATCCTTCTAGACTTCTCAGCAGCCTTTGATACCGTCAGTCACACCATCCTCCTTGACTGCCTGGATAGGCTCCTGGGCATCACTGGTGCTGCCCATACATGGTTCAGGTCGTATCAATCTGGCAGGTACCATCGGGTGGCTCTAGGAAAGACCCAGTCCTCCCCTGCACCAGTCTGTCAGGGTGTACCGCAGGGATCGGTCCTGGGACCCTTCCTGTTCAATATCGACATGCTTCCTCTGGGACAAATAATTCGAAAACATGGACTCAATTTCCACTGCAATGCAGACGATACCCAGCTCTACATACATGCCAAACCCAACACAAACCTCCCTAGCCCCTCAGTCACAAACTGCCAACTTGAAATAAAATCCTGTATGTCCCCAAAAAAAATTTAAGCTCAGTAGTAGCGAGACTGAGATGATGATTGTGGCTCCTCAGGCTCTGCACAAAAAGGTTGGTGATGTGGTCCTCACTATTGACGGCTCCTCTATCTGCTCCTCTGCCAAGGTCAGAAGTCTTGGTGTGGTCTTGGATTCCACCCTCTCCATGGAACCACATATAAAAGCTATCACCAAGTCTGCCTTCTTCCACCTGAGAAACATCTCCAGACTGACCATTAATAACAGATGCAGTTGCTGAAACATTAATTCACGCGTTCGTCACCTCACGCCTGGATTATTGCAATGGTGTCCTATTCGGGGCATCAAAGAAAGACCTGGATAGGCTCCAGTATGTACAGAATTCAGCTGCAAGGATTCTAACTCGCTTTGAACCCTGGCAACATATCACTCCCACTCTTCTTCATCTGCATTGTCTTCCCATAAAATCTCGCATTTCCTTCAAAATTTTACTTCTCACCTTTAAATCTATACATGGACTAGCCCCTTCCTACCTCTCTGACCTCCAATCCTACACGCTTTCTCGTAACCTCCGCCCCTCTGACAATGGTCTCCTCACCACCCGCACAACTAGACTCAGTTCCATGGGGGACAGAGTGTTCAGTGCTGCTGCTCCCATTCTCTGGAATTCCCTTGCCCTTGTGATTCGGAACTCTGAGTCCATTAACGTTTTTAAATCCCGCCTTAAAACCCACTTGTTTTCCTTAACTTACCCATAGTTTGTTCGATCTCTCTCTATATATGTATATGTATGTATGTGTGTATGTATGTACTGTATATGAGTATATATGTATATATTTGATGTTCCCTGCCTCAATACCTTTTGTGTTATGTTTATTGAATTTCAAATGTTATATTGTACCATTTTTGTGTATAAATTTGTATATATGGTTTAATATTCTATGCAATGCAGTGACCTTGGGTGTCTAGAAAGGCGCCTATAAATTAAATGTTATTATTATTATTATATCATTTTATTAGGGATGGGCACGGTTATTCAAATATTCAATTATTAGAAATGATGTGGGTATTCGAGTATAGCTGCAGTTATTTATTTATATTTTAGCCTAACGTTAATTTTAATATTACTCATTATGTTGATTACAGACTGTTCATAACATGTACACCAATGCCACTGAAATATGTAAAAAGTAGAAAGAAAAGGCACAATTGTAATGCATCAAATACATTTTTTCTGCTTTCCACATCAAGTAGTTAAAACATGCAGGCAGCGCGCCAACTGAAGGCAGGAGAGCGCTCTATGGTAGTGCGCTGGATCACCGATACAAACATGCGCTTCATAGCACCAACTCTCTGCTCAGAGATCAAAGTAAATCTGTCCAAATGTGTCAGAGTAAGAAATGTTCAGAAACTGGAAAAGGAATATGTTTATTTAGCGAAGGCCAGATGACGGAAGCCCTTCAGGCTATGACAAGTGGGCCCTGACTAGTCAATGCCAATTAAACTGGAGTCGGTCTGTGTGTGTGTGAGCAAGTGTGTCGCAATATGTTGGGTTAGCAAGTCTGGCGTAAATTGTCTACCGTGGTATCACTCAGACTAAGTGCTCTGTTTGATAGCTGTAGGTCCGTTTGTTGTTCATTTTGTGCGCTTAATTGGCAACCAATTTGTGTAAAGTGCTTTGAGTCTTGAGAAAAGCGCTAAAAACTACATACAACAAATTATTATTAATTATTATTATAGCGAAGAAAAAAAATTAAATACAATTTTGTGTATAATCTTTTGGTAATCGATTACCCGAAATATTTTTGATAGAATATTGGAATAGTGATATGGCCTATTTTTCTACTTTGCAGAAAAATTTGTAATGGACTATTTGAGGTCAGGTAGGTGTGCGGTTGAGACTCTGAACCAGTTCTATTTATTAATTTTTATATATAAATATATAGCCTAAATATACTGTATACCATCAGATTTGAGAGGCTGCACTGTTTGCAGTTATGCAGTTTGGCTGTTTCCACTTTATTGGAATATAATTAACCTGACAGGAAGAGTATTCAGTTCTAAAAGAAGTTGGCTAAACAGGTTGTATGTCACTTTTAAAGAATGGGGAGTTATGGACTAGGGAAGGTAATATAGTAATATAGAAATAAAATAACCTTTGAGACCAAGTACTAAGTACTATTATAATTTTTTAAAGGAGTATTAAGTAAATAGTAACTTATTACAAATCCTGAGTAACTTGCCCAACACTGGTGGTCAGTGTTGTCTTTGGCACTGACATTTGACTCTTTTTCTAGCGAAGTCACTTTTGGCTCATTTCCACGAAGCACGAGGTAACTGGTCGGATTGGAGTGGAGAGGAACGGTTATTTTTGCTTTTCCACTGGCAAAAGTTGTGTAGGGTACGGTAGATAACCGTCTCGTTCCGTACTACTTTTTCCTACCCTTCTGTTGAGATCCCGAGCACACAGACCTGGTCCCAAAGAGCTAGAAACTCTGAAGACCGTTGATTGGTGAACAGAAATCGTCACTTTGTGCGCCATCATCCCCCAACGAGGGATTCTCCTCATCTGCATGAAGTAGCAATGATGCCACGATAGTTATTTGGTAGTGATGGGAAGATCGGTTCATTTTAGTGACTTGGTTCTTTAACTCGTTCAGTAAAATGAACTACTCTTATTTCGAGTCTTTTCGTTCATCTTGTTCATTGGACCGGAGGGGGCTTTTAAACTGACGTTTAATAATCCTAAAATCACAACGATCACTTATGAACGTTGTCGTAATTTAAGCATGAAGCAGTCACGTTACAAGTGAACGAAAGACTCAGACCCTAAGGGTGAACTACTACTTTATGTTTCCTGATCTCTCGCACCTGTGCAGCTATCACGTGACCAGTGAACGAATGACACAGGCCAGAAGACCCAGTTCAGGGGTGAACTACGCTTTTCTCTTTCCTATACTGAGCCTCTGCGGCTGTCACGTGAAAATTGAACGAACGACTCAGACCCATTCGAGGGGTGAACTACTCATTTCTGTTTCCTTTCCTATCTTTCGAGTCTTTAGTTCACTTTTCACGTGACTGCTACTGTGCTAGGCTTAG
Source organism: Galaxias olidus (assembly GCA_026901105.3). Taxonomy (NCBI): domain Eukaryota; kingdom Metazoa; phylum Chordata; class Actinopteri; order Galaxiiformes; family Galaxiidae; genus Galaxias; species Galaxias olidus. Next base: position 10,037 of record JAPMUY010006473.1, read on the forward strand.
CGAGTGTGATTGTTATTTGGCTGTATGGTGTGATTTTACTTATTTATTTGTATTTAACATATTTTATGTAGCAGAGTGTGTAAGGGTGTGTATACAACATGTTATTGCTAAGTGCAAAAAGTTAACAAGGACAACCTGATAATAAATAAATAGGCTAAATCTTAAAGTTATATCAATATTACATCAATGGTTACATTAATATCAAGATTGTTTGGCAAAATACAAGAAATCACATTTCAGTAGGCCTAAAGTAGTACATTGCAACTGCTTTTAGGGGTCTTAATTATCATAGTCAATCATAACTATGGCGTAATCGTGACTACATAACAATGGCGAGCTAAACATTTCTCTTTTCTATGCCGAGCCTATCTATCACGAGAAAACTGAACAAACGAATCAGACCCGAAGACCCATTTGAGGGGTGAACTACTCTTTACTCTTTCCTATACTGAGCCTATGGGGCTGTCAAATGAAAATTTAACAAACGACTCAGACCCGAAGATCCAGTCGAGAGGTGAACTATTAATTTCTGTTTCCTATAAGCCTATGCTGAACAAAATTAACGAATGACTCGAACACAACTGTTGTTGCGCATGCGCGACAAAAATGAACGAATCACTCTCTGAGACTCCTCGTTAGTACTGAGTCATTTTAAAGATTCGTTCAAAATGAACGAATCGTTCATGAACGACATAACACTATTATGTGGCTATAAACCCCGCCTACATTTTAGGGTACTCGTTTGCGGTGGAAACGCAGTGTAGACGTTCCAATATGTAGCAACCCGAACCGTTACCTAATGTTTGGTGGAAATGAGCCTCTACTAAGTTTGCACATCAGCAACCCCGGCTGGTGATATTGACAACTCAACGTTTATCCAGGCCATGCGGCACCACTGTAGCTTGCGGGGATTGGTTTTTGCTGTGTTTTTCTCACTGACTTGTGACCCTTGTGCTAGCGAAGACTGTCACTTTATCTCCAGATTGCCCTAACTGGGATCAAACCTTGGGTCCTTTGCTCACCATCACCAGAGGCGAAGTCGTGCCGAGAACCAATCTTCCTTGGAAAAAGGTACCTACTCCCACGATCCGTGTGATTGTAGTTATAGCTGATTTAGCCAGTTTATACTGGTCAGTGACCATCAATGACATATAGGACTTTAGTCATGTGAACACCTACCTGTGGTCCTCCAATGACAAAGCGTCCACTGGGCTGGAGGTGGTAAATGGTTTTTTCATCCAAGTACTTAGCAGGAACTACGGCTTTAATCACCTTTCATGAAATAACATAATGTGCAAGGCCGCTTCATTTTATGTAAATAATATAAAAAATAAACAACCAATTCTGTGTTACACACATAAGATAATGTACAGTAGTAATGAGATGGCATTAAAATGCAACATTCTGCTTTGGGGAAGCTGTGGTATAAAAGAAAAAGGAATTGATGCAATGGTATTGATGTAGTTTCAGCCCATGATTTTTGTGCAATGTGTTTTACATTTACCTCCTCCTCAAGCACTTTTTTCTGTTCCTCCAGGGAGACGATGTCATCGTGCTGGACAGAGATTACCACAGTGTGAACTCTCTTGGGGATAACTGCTCCGTCTCTCTGATCATAGTGTACTGTCACCTGTGAGACAGTGGGACAAGACAAATTGAAGGCTTTCCAAGTAAAAGGAAATGGAATAAATAACAAAGCCTACACTCAAGGAGTAAATAAATACGTTGTACCATATTTACCCTATAACATACGTTTTACCACCCTATGCTTTTGTTAGCCCTTCCAATGAGACCTTATTTCAAGAGGCCCATTCTTGCTTCAGCTCAGATTTCCTGTTCGCTCGCTTTCGTGTCACCTTGACTGTTTTAACCCCAGCAATTTATTACAGTCAGGATCACTGTCAGAGAAACTATGTTGTTGGTCTAATTAGTTTTGAACAAGGTGGTAGTAAGTACTAAATTAAGTCCACCTAAATTATGGAACTCTCTCCCTCCTCTAATTCGGAATTCCAACTCGCTATCAATCTTTCAAACCCACCTTAAAACCTCTAAAAATCTTTTCACCCTAACATACCCTAGTTAACTCTGTTTAGAACCTGGTTCCTTTTTTTACTAATATTATCCATTTGCTTACCTATAGTTAGAACTGTTGTTGCTGTCTGTCTGTTATACTATTTCTGTCTAATTGTTTATTTTTGTCATGTTGTTTATGTTGATGCTGTGAAGCGACTTTGGGTAAAGCGCTATATAAATAAAATGAATTATTACTAAAACAGAGAGAGAGAGTACGTTTCTATATTATGATGTTATTAGAAGTCGAAATGCTGTATCAGTTAAGTGGGGTCAATTAAACTGCCAGATTCTACAAATGAATAGAATATCCTATAATAGCAGCAACTTTCTTACCTTCCTATTTTGTAACTACGTTTGAAAGGACAAACCAGCTATTGTGTCAGGGGTTACTAACAAAGTCTTATTTTTTATAGGTGGTTGAAGCATACAAATGGATTTGATTTAGATAGACAATGTTACACCAACCCACTCCCACACCCAGGGGTAAAACCAGCTTGAAAAGACAGCTAGCAGCATGTCAACGTAATCTCTAATGGCTACCTCACAATGATGAGAACAGAGATTTGGTTACTGTTTGTGTATGTGTGCGTGTTTCTTTAGCTAGTCAACAACAGATTTAAGAAACAAGTGTCAGTAACTTATTGTTAGCCAAATTGTGCACTGCAATGATTGTTATCCAATTGGCTGATATTTTTCAAACAGTCAGGAGAGCCACAGTGCCAAGCAGCTGGTACAGAGGCTGTAGACTATTTGTGGGTCGTATGCTGCTTTAATTCACAAATCCTGGACACACCTTAGCATTGTATCTGTTTATCTTGGCCCATAATCACAATACATCTTAAGGCTAAAAGTAGCTTCTAACTTGATGATTTAGTAAAAACTCTTGGACTAATAATAATAATGTCACTCCTAATAGTAGGACTCAAACATTTTTTGTATTTCACAAAACGTTTAAACGTAAAACCAGCTCCCAAATCTGTGTTAGGTGTAGTCAAGAGGACGCCTAAGTCACTAAGACCAAATCACAAACAATCCTAAATGGCTGCTACTGGCAATCCGCCACATAAACGTTTTAGAAACATTTTATAATACTGAGCTTTTAAAAATATGTCGCCTTAATCACAAGGGCATTTTGAGTTTAGTACACCTAGCCACGGTTGCAGTCACTTCCACAATACAAATAAACCAATAGCAAATTTTCCTTTAATGTCTTTCCTTTTACGTACAAGTTGGGAAAGAAGTAAAAGCTAATCTTTCTCAGTTCTATTACAGTCGGTGCGTTCGACTCCTCTTTATGGGAAACGCTCTTAGAGCGTGCATCATTCACTGAACACTTATACCACAGCGCCTTGTAATCAACTAGGCTCGTGAGACTTTAAGGGTCACGCGCACCCCTGTCAGCTACTCTATAAATACAGTAGCAGATTTTCATCATTCAGCCAGGTGTGAAGATTAATAGTGTCCTCCTGTCTAGTGCACCTTATCTTCGGTTAAGACGCTGTTCGGTCTGAGGATTTTCTCCTTGCTAGCAAGGTAAAAAGTTTTCTCTTGCCTTCTTCTGCTTTCCGTCGCACTACTTAACGTAGCAACACAGCAGGCGAGGTTTCTAGCTCCCGGTGGTGAGCTAGTTTCTTTCCACCGTGCCTGTTAGCCACTTCGTTCCTCCTCGGAGATTTTGTTGTGGTTTTTCATCTTGTTTTTTTAATTTCTGTTAGTTAGCAGCTCGTGCTCCGTTTTCGAACGTGTGCCTTGCTGTTTTCCATCAGTCCGAGTGGGGTCTGCAACGTGGTTTGTGTCCTGCGGGGACCGCATAGCTAGCTAATGCTAAGCTACTGCTAGGCTCCTGCTAAGCTAGTGCCCGTGTGGTGGCTATCTAGCAAACGGCCTCCTCGGTACCTCACCTCCTGTTGCTTCGGTGACCTAGTGGGGTGTTAGTTAACAGCCTGTGCCCCGTTTTCGAACATGTGCTTTGCTGTTTTCTGATTATAGTTGTAACCGTGGTTAGTTTACCCCGTTTTGCCTACGGGCTTGTGGGGCATCGCTAACCGCTAAGCTACTGCTAGGCTACTGCTAAGCTAGCACCCACATGGTGGCTAGCTAGTGAACGGCCTCCTTGGTACCTCACCTCCTGTTGCTTCGGTGACCTCGTGGGGTGTTAGTTAACAGCCTGTTCCCCGTTTCCGAACACGTGCCTTGCCGTTTTCTATTGGTCCGAGTGTGTAGTAAGCGAGGTGGTTAGAGTTTACCCGTTTAGTCTGCGGGCCTATGGGGTACCTCTAGCTACTTAGCTAGTTACTGCTAAGCTAGCACTCTGCAGCTGCCTCGCGGTGTCAAGGTCGTGCGCCTCTACCTGGTTAGCTTGGTTGGCTTGGGCTGTCGTCCCCCCTACCCAGTAGTGGAATGTTGAAGTCCAAGGGGGCTAGAAAGAAGAGGCAGAGTGCTGCCGCTCTTCTACCTGTTGAGGCTGCCCCTCCAAGCAGAGACGAGCTCTCTATTGGGGAGCTCTCTCCTCGTCCCTCATGCCTGCCTGTCGTGGTGCACAGGTCCCCCGGGAACCTGGTGACCATAGCAGACGAGAAAGATGAGGTGCCAGTGTTCCAGCCATGCGCTGTGCGAGCAGTGTCAGCTGGTTCATTGCGGGACACAGACTCGATGACCGACGCGTTCTCTCAGCCACCTCAGGTGGGCTCGTCTCGCTACCAGTCCTTATCGACCTGGGAGGCATGCCGCCAGACATGCGCCTGCGTGAGCATCCCCTGGCCATCCCCCCCAGAACTTCCAGCCAGGTCCTTGATGGATGGTTGCTTCATGTCGGTTGTCTCTCCTCCCCCGATGAAGTCCACACCCATGATGGCGGACTTTCTTTCGGATCTGCGTGCCTGCTGGTCTAGACCAGCCTCTGCATGTGTGCAGTTGGCTGGATGTTACGAACCCCGCTGGTGGAATGAGCATAGATTCGTGACAACGTGCTGGTAATGTGCTAGGCATTAAAGGTGAATAAGGGAGGCAATAGAGGTGGTGGTACGTTTACAAACAGGTTTATTTACAAGAACACCGGAGTCAAAGGGGATTACAACGGTGCCAAATCAAAGTAATAAATAAAACCGGGCTAACTGCCTAACCAAAACTTCCAACAATAAATACAGAGGGTGGCACGCGTTGCTAAACTACTGGGAATAATACAGGGAAGTTACCTACGTGGTGCACAATGTATACCCCGGGGTATCTTACCTGTCCCCTTGCTCCGGCGTGACCCAAAGACGGTAAACGTAAACTCTGCACAGTGTGCAGGAAAAGGAGAACTAAAGGGGTGTGTACTAACAAAAGCCGCCGGCAAACACTAGGCACGGACGGGTTACAGGGGAAACTTAACTACGCTGCCACGCAGCGGACTGACAGACTACACACAACAAGAACAAAGTGAAATGGTGGAATAACAGGGGGGTCAACGTACAAACAGTAAAACACACAGGTTGACACCTAACATACACCAAACACTAAACACTAAACAAGCTCTCACAAGTATACGGACTGGAAGGGTAATTACATAGGTAAAAGGTTGGTCTCATCGACAGCTTGATCGCTCTGAGCTGCTCTCCCGAATGGAATCAGAGGTGGAGTTTTATAGGACTCCAAGCTGTCCTCTGATTGGCTGGGTGGTGATTGATGATTGAATGCAGAGGTGACAGCAGCAGGTCCTGATGGTGAAGTGATAGTGAGAGGGGAGACAGAGGGAACAAGTAACCAGTACAAGGACAGTGTCCGTAACACTGGATATAGCATCATGGAGGTGCACGGCCAGTCCAGGTTGGGGGTAGACACCCCGCCCCCTATGGAGCTTGTAGTGGCGGAGCACCTTGCCCCCACTACTTCCTCGTATGCTTCGGGAGCCCGCATCCCTGAACAGCAGCAGCGGGAGCTCTTTTCTGTACTGGGGGTGTCCTACAAGGCCTCAGCATTGGCAGCCAAGAGTGCAAACGTGGTTTCGATTCTCCTGGCGTACCAAGCCGTGGTCCAGCAGGAGATGGCTGAGTCCGCCCAGGACGATGACATCTCCGAGCTGTGGGACATCAGCTGTATGCTTACGGACCTCTCTCTCTGCGCTCCCTCAGAGGAGTGGCAGCACAGACGGGCAGGTCCATGACAGCTACGGTAGTGGCGCAACGTTCCGTCTGGTTGGACGTTGCTAAGACCCCACTTAGACAGAGGGCTGTTTTCCTTGACGAGCCGTTGGACCCTGCTGGGCTCTTCGGCGCCTCAGTGGGGAAGCTGAATTCGGCCCGAATGGAGCAGTGCAAGTCGACAGAGGAGGCCCTGTCCGCACTGCTCCCATCTCAGCTTGAGAAAATCTCGGCCCTGATGCGCGGCACAGCCTCCTGTTTGTGCAGACTCGGACCCCATTGACTACACGGGCAGTCAGGGTCCAGCTCACCATACAGTCACTAAGCTCACTGTCTGGAGTGGCACGCCATCCTCAGCCAGCTGCGCCAAGTGTTATTGTTCCCCACCTATTAAAGTGTGTGTTCCCCTCACACTCGGGCAGCCTGTGGGCGCCGAGTGTGCGGATGAATCATATTAAACACAAAATGAACCCTATAAAAGCCTCAGCTGGGTCACACCTCTCCCCTCAGGGTTGTGGGCTCCCTAGCTGGGGGCCGCGGCTCAGTGGTGTGCATGCACCATGAGCGCATGGGTGTTACAGACCATAGAGTGCGGGTACAGACTCCAGTTCTGGAGCAGCCTGCCTCGCTTTGTGGGGCTCATAGAGACCTCTTTGTTAGACGAGCTCGCCCCTATTCTAGTGGAGGAGATATGCTCTCTCCTACAGAAAAAGGGACTGTGAGATACGTGGGGGGGGGGGGGTACCTGAGGCGATTAAACTTGACTGTATTCCAGTTCAAAATGCTGATGATCAGAGGCCTCTTATGCAATATCCGTTAGGGCGATTGGTTTACAACCATAGACCCAAAGGATCCTTATTTTCACATTTCGGTCCTCCCCGCACACAGGACGTTCCTCAGGTTTGCGTTCAAAACGTCAGGTGTTCAAGTTCCAGGTTCTCCCCTTCGGACTCTCACTGGCTCAGGGCGACTCATGTCCCCGGTCACCTGAATACTGGCGTTGACCTTCTCTCAGCGTTTTGCGCCGAAGGTCCTGAGCATTACTTACACCTGTAACTCTATTGAGGTGCTCCGGCTCCGTCCCAATACGGATCTGCTCTCCCTGGAGTCTGTGCCCTGTACACGAGCTGTGCTGTTACATGGATAGGACAAGGGGATCCCGTTCCACGGATCAGTAGTTTGTCTGTTTTGCTCGCCCTTCCATGGGAAAACGCTGTCTAAAATCAGACTGACTAAGTGGTTTGTGCAGGCTATTCAGTTAGCATATGGCGCTATGGGACGTGCATCGCCTATGGCTATACGAGCACATTTCACTCGCGGAATTGCTGCCTCGTGGGCACTTTCCAAGGTCCGTCTTGGACGTCTGTGCTGCGGCTAGCTGGGCTAAGCCTCACAACTTTGTATCTTGGTAAAGATTGGATGTGACGGCGCCCTCTCTGTGTGGGCTGTCAGGAGTGAAGGATGGACCTCCAGTCATCAGGGGTTGTTTGATGTTCACGACCTATGGGGTGTTTTGGTACAATGTCTCCCATAGAGGAGTCGAACGTATCGACGTTCATAGGACTAGGGGTTATGTATATAACCCAGGTTCTAATAAGGAGATGAGTGGCTGAATGATGACTGGATTCAAATCTGGAGTGAGATGGGTCTGGGAGTTCGACTGTGCCATAGATCTCCTCCTTGGGACCATGCCGCCATGGGGGCGAACCTTCACCCTTTATGCACCTGAACAACAGGCCATGGAAAAATGCATTAAGGAAGCCCTTGCGGCCGGATTACTTTGCCCTTCCACACCTCCCGCTGGAGCGTGTTTTTTCTTTGTGAATAAGAAAACCAGAAAGATATAACCATAAAGAATCGTTATTCTCTCCCCCTCATGGACACCGCTTTCAAGAGACTCCAGGGAGCCAGGTGGTTCACAAAGTTGGATCTGGTTGGGATACATCGTCTCCAATGGAAAACTGGAAATGGACCTCTCTAAAGTGTGGGCTGTCCAGGAGTGGCCGGCTCCTACCTCTGTGAAAGGGGTCCAGCAGTTCTTGGGGTTTGCTAACTTCTACAGGAGATTCACTTGGGACTTTGGGACCCTGGCCCTTCCTCTCACTGATCTCACCTGGAAGGCCTCTCAGCCTTTTGTGTTCTCCCCCTCAGCAAGACGGGCTTTCGACGAGCTCAAGCGTCGTTTTACTAGAACGCCTATCCTGAAGTTACCAGATCCAGGTCTTCCTTTCATCCTTACCTGGGTGCATGCGTCTTTGTTTTTCTGTCATCCAGGTCTAGAGCTGCTTCAGCAACGATTTTGGTGGTCAAACATGAAAAAGGATATGAAAGACTACGTAGCACCCTGCTCCTCATGCGCATGCAACAAGCGTCCTTCGTAACGTCCAGCCGTCCTGCTACGTTCCCTACCTGTGCGCAGGTGACCATGGTCTCACATCTCCTTGGACTTTGTCACCGGGTTGCCTGCTTCCCAGGGCCCTTGAGACAGCCAAATTGGTTCTCAACAATGTGTTCCGCTTCCATGGTCTCCTAGTCGACATCGTCAGTGACAGGGGACCCCAACTTGCCTCCAGGTTCTGGAAAGCTTTATGCCGCCTGCTGGGGGCCACAGCAAGTCTGTCCTCGGGCCATCACCCCCAGTCTAACGGCCAGACTGAGAGAGTTAACCAGGACCTGGAGACCAGCCTGCGCTGCCTAGCATCCAAGAACCCCACCACCTGGAGCACGCAACTCCTCTGGGCTGAGTTTGCTCACAACACCTTATGACACTCAGCCCTGAGCATGTCGCCTTTTGAATGTTTGTTTGGGTACTCTGTTCCCCTGTTTTCTGAGCAGGAAGAAGAAGTGTGGGTCCCCTCTGCGGAGGCCTTTGTGAGACATTGCCGCCGTACATGGAAGACAACCAGGGCTACGTTGATCAGAACACGCAGTGCCACCATCACCGCCGGCCAGGGCCTTCCTACCGAGTAGGCCAAAGGGTCTGGCTTTCCACGAAGGACCTGCCTGTTCGATGGGGGTCTTCCAAGCTTCTCCAGAGATACATTGGCCCTTACAAGATCATCAGGAAGGTCAACCCTGTGGCGGTCCGGCTCCAGCTCCCTGATAAGTCATCTGGAAATCAAACAAGAAGGCCTGGTAACATTGGCTGTCTTTGAAGATTGGTTTACCAACCATTTTGTACTTGAGGTTGAGAGACACTGTGCTGCAAAGAATCTTCCTTTCAAGATTTTGTTGATTCTTGATAATGCTCCTGGCCATCCTGCATTTTTAGATGTTCTGACTGATTTAGAATCTAAATATTAAAGTTGTCTACCTCCCACCAAATACCACATCCATTCTACAGCCGATGGGCCAGGGTGTGATTGCCTCTTTCAAAGCATACTATTTACGTAGGACATTTTCGAAGGCAATCAAAGGCAACTGAAGGACCAGATGGCAAGACTTTAAAGGATTGGTGGCGATCATACAACATTTATGCAGCTGTGAAGAACATTGCTGATGCGTGGGATGAGGTTAAGCAAACCAATATGAATGGTGTGTGGAGAAAGTTGTGCCCTCAATTTGTGAATGATTTTCATGGTTTTGAGGAGACTGTTGAAGCAGTGAATCAGAAAGTGGTGGCCCTTGGTAACCAGCTGGAGCTCGAATTGGAGGTTGATGATGTGGCACAGTTGCTGGAATCTCACGGTGAGGAGCTGACCACTGAGGACCTAATTGAATTGGAATTGCAGATGATACAAGAAGAAGAAGCAGACGAAGAACCAGAACCCAAGAGATTTACAACCAGGAATTGGCAGAAGCTTTCAGGCTGGTTGAAGAAGGAATGTCATTGTTCGAACTCCAAGACCCCAACTCAGCAAGGTTCATTAAAGTTTACAGAGGTGTGAACGATTGTATGAGATGTTACAAGGAGATCTTTGAAGAAGGCTTCTGTTCAATCATGCCTTGATAGTTTTTTCAAGAAGGTTGAAAGGACTCCATCACAAGACCTTGTGCCCTCTACCTCAACAGCATCACAAGACCCTGTGCCCTCTACCTTACGAGCCTCTCCAGACTCTCTAACCTCTGTAGACTCCAGCTTCCTTCTCTTCAGGCTCTTCCGAATAGGCCTGTCTCTCCGTTTAACAGTCAAAACATTGGGGGATAGTGTTCATAGTACTATTAGTATTTTGTTTTGTAACTATTTTGACTGGTAACTGTATCCCCCCTTCTACAAATGCAAGCAAACCACAGTAAAAGTAAGTGCTGACACTCAAATTTTGTTTATATTATATTTATGTACATGTATTATTGTTAGTTAGTATGATTTACGTACGTACGTACATAGTATAGGCCTGTGTTCTGACTTACCTACAAAACGGACTTACGGACGTAAGAACTGAACTGGTTCGTAACCCGAGGACCTCCTGTATACATTTGAATTTGAATCAATATAGCCTAATGATATAATATTCTACAAAAAGGCATTTTTGTTTTTGGTATTGGCTTGTGTGTGATCAAATTGATGATTGATAACATTTGCTGGTATTTACTATTACACTCATCTCAATCGAAAAGGGTGAATCACATTTATAAGGGGATGACAAATTGTCATGCTTTTTTACAGTGGGTTTTTGTCCTAAAATGTGTTAATTTCTCTACAAAAAGTTGTAGGCTACTGTGCTGCCTGTTCAGATGTGCGTGCTAAATCAGTTGAAAATTTAACGTTGCATAAAAAGGGCTGCTAAGTGTTTCAGTCATCGATCTATAGGTGTTGCCATGAGAAATGTATGCAGACTACAGTAAAGAGTGCCCGACTGGCCCTACTTGTCACAAGAATGCGCGATCATACAAGATTCATGCGTGCCATCGATTCAATTCCAGACATGGTCAAAGAAGTCTGAGAAAGCAGGTTTTGGCTTCAACGTCTTTGCATTGAATCCGTGAGTCTTGCAGCTTCCAGTTTTTTTATAGTTTGATAGTCCCAATACCCACACTACCATACTATTTAGTATGTAAAAACATACAGTAGTATGTCCCAATATATAGAATGTCAAATGCAGTATGCCAAAAATACCAGGATGTCCTGCTGCATTCGGTCGTATTCTGCAGTATGCAAGCCAGCATGCTTTTCTGACGATTCTGCCCCACAATCCTCTCTGAAGTGAAAGATACGTTCTGGTCGACGGATCAGACAGATGACTGCGGACTGCGACGGGTTTATGAGCAAGAGGGTCAAAGTTTAAGGTGTAATGTTAGGAAAAAGTAGTATGTACCATGTACCAGTAGTATGTATGTAACAGTAAGTACTTTGCAAAGGCAGCTGCAGTATGTACTGTAAGGAAACCAATCACAGAATCTTCCCCTCTCTTTGGTTAAGATAAGAGGAACAGGCCCAAATGGCCCTGGTGATTTGTCCAGGGGGGGCAGCATGCTTCTCTCACACAAAGAACTTTGGATTTAGACAAAACAGCACACAGCTGTAACTCTAAGGATTAATAAATTGGGATTAAGAAATTGTTGCCTAAATAACATTCAATTAAATTATTGGACATTGACAACAAGAAGAAATTGTAATGTCAATTGTTGGTATTTCTAATCATTATATATTGTGTATTGTTTTTCTAAATGAACCGTCTTAGCTAACACAGTCATGTTTGGTATTGAAAGGTTCACAATAACATATTGAAAGCTTTGCAGGGGTTATATGGAACATATTCCTAGTATACGTATAAGCATAAATAGAAATCAAACGACATTGTAAGGTAAACTGATAGTCATCAGTGAAATAATTCACACCTTTGCTCATAGGCATGCAGCAAATCGGATGACCCAGTCCACCTTCCCTGGACAGGACACCCATAAACAGCTTTCTCAAACAGGAAGCTATGCTTTCAAACATCCGCAAGTAACCTGGGAGGCCACCTAGTTGCTACCGTGGATTAAATAATCACACCCCCTCTTTCCTCGACCTACTAGGCCGAGAAAAGCCCTTGCCACACTTTCGAACTTAACTTTACCACTTCAGAGCAAAGAAACCTTTGTTCAAATCCCGTTCGGGACTTCAAAACTTCCGTTATTCGAAATGATTCAGAGCTTTTCACCAAATCTACTGAGTCGGAGGACCCGCTGGATCACCAAGACAGAACCAGCGCACCTTTGCTCTTATCCCAAGAGGTCAACAACCACGCCAAAGAAAACCCACATTTCAAACCTAAACCAACCGACAACTTTTCCACCTTTATTTAAACAACAAACTAAGTTTCAGAACTTTCAAACTTCACACAACAAACTATGTTTCAGAACTTTACCACTAAAACCAGGGACAACTTCTCCACTTTGGTCCAGCCGCAACACAGGCCTAGGACCAAATTTATTCATTGCCACAGCTCCGCCTATCTTCTCACAGAAACGTAACCTCATTGAGCGTTTAATGCTAGAGCCTGGACAACTTTAGTAACTGCTGTGTTGTGTTTACCATAATTTGTTAATATTTCAAACTGTTTAACTATCATGTATGTTTAGCGACTGACCCTTGTGTTAAAACTCGTTTTAGTTTATTAATGTTATCATTTAGTAATTCTTTGTAGTAACGTAATTATCATGCTTTCTTCATCATCATCATCATCTTCATCCGCTTTGTCCGGGGTCGGGTCGCGGAGGTAGCAGTTCCAGCAGGGCATCCCAAACTTCCCTTTCCCGGGCCACATTAACCAGCTCTGACTGGGGGATTCCAAGGCGTTCCCAGGCCAGTGTGGAGATATAATCCCTCCACCTGGTCCTAGGTCTGCCCCGCGGCCTCCGCCCAGCTGGACTTGCCTGGAACACCTCCCTAGGGAGGCGGCCAGGTGGCATCCTTACTAGATGCCCGAACCACCTCAACTGGCTCCTTTCTACGCAAAGAAGCAGCGGCTCTACTCACGAATGGCTGAACTTCTCAACCTATCCCTAAGGGAGATGCCAGCCACCCTCCGGAGGAAACTAATTTCCGCCACTTGTATCCGCAATCTCGTTCTTTCGGTCATGACCCATCCTTCATGACCATAGGTGAGAGTAGGAACGAAGATAGACCGGTAGATTGAGAGCTTTGCCTTCTGGCTTAGCTCTCTCTTTGTCACAACGGTGCGATAAAGCGACTGCAACACCGCACCCGCTGCTCCAATTCTCCGGCCCATCTCTCGTTCCATTTTCCCCTCACTCGAGAACAAGACCCCGAGATACTTGAACTCCTTCACTTGGGGTAAAGACTCATTCCTTACTTGGAGTAGACAATCCATCGGTTTCCTGCTGAGAACCATGGCCTCAGATTTGGAGGTGCTGATCCTCATCCCAGCCGCTTCACACTCGGCTGCGAACCGATCCAATGAGTGCTGCAGGTCGCAGACCGATGATGCCATCAGGACCACATCATCTGCAAAAAGCAGTGATGCAATCCTCTGCCCACCAACCCGCAGCCCCCCTCCCCCGCGGCTACGCCGTGAGATCCTGTCCATGAATACCTCAAACAGGATAGGTGACAAAGCGCAGCCTTGGAGGAGGCCAACCCTCACCGGAAACGAGTCCGACTTATTGCCGAAGACCCGGACACAGCTCTCGCTTTGGGAGTACAGAGATTGGATGGCCCTGAGTAGAGACCCCCTCACCCCATACTCTCGCAGCACGTCCCACAGTATCTCCCGGGGAACCCGATCATACGCCTTCTCCAAATCCACAAAACACGTCTAGACCGGATTGGCATACTCCCAGGCCCCCTCAAAGATCCTCGCGAGGGTAAAAAGCTGGTCCGTTGTTCCACAACCAGGCCGGAAACCGCATTGTTCCTCCTCAATCCGAGGTTCGACTATCGGTCGAACCCTCCTTTCCAGCACCCTGGAGTATACTTTCCCGGGGAGGCTGAGTAATGTGATGCCTCTGTAGTTGGCACACACTCTCCGGTCCCCCTTTTTGAACAGGGGAACCACCATCCCGGTCTGCCACTCCTTAGGTACTGTCCCCGACTTCCACGCAATGTTGATAAGACGTGTCATCCATGACAGTCCCTCAACACCCAGAGCCTTCAGCATTTCTGGGCGGATCTCATCAACCCCTGGGGCTTTGCCACTGTGGAGCTGTTTGACTACCTCAGTGACCTCCGCCAGGGAGATTGATGCTGATCCCCCATCATCCTCCAGCTCTGTCTCTACTATGTAGGGTGGGTTTGTCGGGTTCAGGAGTTCCTCAAAGTGCTCCTTCCACCTCCCAATCACCTTGTCAGTTGAGGTCAACAACATCCCATCCTTACTGTATACAGCTTCCCTGCTTTCCCCTCCTGAGGTGTCGGATGGTCTTCCAGAACCGCTTTGGTGCCAGCCGAAAGTCCTTCTCCATGGTTTCTCCGAACTCCTCCCACACCCGCTGCTTTGTCTCTGCCACGGCCGAGGCTGCAGTCCTTCGGGCCTGTCGGTACCTTGCAACTGCCTCCGGAGTCTCCCGGGATAGCATGTCCCGGAAGGCCTCCTTCTTCAATCGGACGGCTCCCCTGACCACCGGTGTCCACCAGGATGTTCGAGGGTTACCGCCCCTTGAGGCACCTAAGACCTTGAGACCACAGCTCTCAGACGCAGCTTTAGCAATGGAGGCTTTGAACATCGCCCACTCCGGTTCAATGCCCCCAGCCTCCACAGGGATGCCAGAGAAGCCCCGCCGGAGGTGTGAGTTGAAGGCCTCCCGGACCGGGGACTCCTCCAGACGTTCCCAGTTCACCCGCACTACACGTTTGGGCTTACCAGGTCTGTCCAGAGGCTTCCCCCGCCACCTGACCCAACTCACCACCAGATGGTGATCAGTTGACAGCTCTGCCCCCTTTGCTTTCTTTAGATTAGTAAATAAATAGAATTGCTTTGCATTTAAACCCCGCTGTGTTGCTTCGTTTTCATATAATCATTTATTCTCGTAACATAAGATTTCACTACTTCAGAATTGAGATTGAAAACTTTAAAGGTGCAGTATGTAAATTTGAATTTCTAGCAGTAAACATTTTTTTTTAGGACATCATTAAATCAAATGCTGAGAGAGAAGGTGCGCTATGTATGAGCGCCGAGGGCCCTGTATTCAGCTTTTAAAAAGTCTAGGGACGCCCGCCTATCCCCAACCAGTCAGGAGAGTTTTTGCAAGGAGTAAGGGCTACCTGCCTGTCAATCACCTCACGTGCACAATCCTAGGTACAATACCTGCTTACAGCGTCACCCTCCAAACAAACTTGTTGTTACAATTTGCTTCACAGACAATAGTAGCAGCAGAAGTAGTAGTTGCAAGTCGTTGTATGTCATGGCAAAAGACTTGGCTTGCCAAATCGCCAAGTATCGCGCCAGATTTATGTCAAAAAGGCATTATTCGTTTACATGCTAACATTGGATTTGTATATACTCGGCAACGTCTATGGTGCCAATCGCAGATAAATAAAAAAGATTGTCATGCACTAGCTCATACTAGAAGGGGAATAATATCATGAAAAAGTTTTGTTAATGCTAGCTAACTGTATGTCGTCACTATGGAAACGGTCATTTGTGTCTGCTGGTTGCTTTGGTGTGAACCACTCAGTTTTAGAGCATTTACGATTAGACGTTCGGGATTCTTTTGTTTCTCACCTCGGAATCACTGATCTGACTGATATTTCAGATTGTACAATAAAATACACATCCACATGCACACAATACAAAAAGCAATAAAACAAACGCACGTGAAAGGTTGCTTTATGCGTTGTTGGTGAGAACCAAAAATATGCACAACATACACATTATTCATGAAACACTGCCTTACTCAGGCTCATGAAGTCAAGTCAGAGCGCGCACGGGCATGTGTGGGATGGGCCATTGAGGGAAAGGAGGGGCCAAAGACTCAGGAGTTTGGCCTTTTCGAGTGTCGTGATTCAAATTCTTGCCATTTTTTCCCCAAATCTCTAGAACTACAAACTGCACTTTTTAACTATTACATTATTAAATGTATGATAAACTATCGGTTTCCCACTGAGCCGTGCTTAAGCTAAATTCTGTGTGGTGGTGCTCATATATATTTATATATATATATATATATATATATATATATATATATATATATATATATATATATATATATATATATATATATATATATATATAATTAGACTTAATCACCTTGATCGATTATAATATGAATTAATTGATAATCTATAAAAAAAATTGATAAAGCGTAATTTACACAAGAAGTAGTAAGCCCAGTTCCCCTACAGTACTAAAAGTAAAAAGTAGTAGTATGCAATTTAGAACCCAGCACTATTCTTTTTTGGTTCCAGCTGGGATTTTGTTGGTTAAAAATTTGGTTTGCGAACCGTGAAACTCTAAAGCTGCTTGACCAAGTGTGACCATTACTTTTCAGCTTTATTTGGCAGAACAAACAAGAACATTTGACAGCATATAAGTATTATATTTACTTAAGAATTTTACCTGTGTTTTAGAGTCAGGGCGAAGCCAGGGTATGGTGCCGTTGCGTCTAAGTTCAGCCATTTTGGCGTTGAGTTTGTGGGCCAAAACAATAGTGAGAGGCATGCACTCCTCGGTCTCATCTGTGGCATAGCCAAACATCAGACCCTAGCACAGAGGAGGAGAAAGAGAGAGCAGCAATAAACATTTCAGTTGATAAACTATTTGAACACCTTGTTTGTAATTTCTTAATGTAAACAATTCAAAACTTTGAAAACAGCACCGCTTTAAACACCAGCCAATATTGTTTAGAATACCTGGTCTCCTGCTCCAATGTCTTCCTCTCGTCGGTCAATATGAACACCCTGAGCAATGTCAGGGCTCTGCTGCTCCAAAGCTACCAGGACATTACAAGTCTTATAGTCAAAACCTTGAGAAGAGACAGAGACAGAAAAGGAGAGAAAAAAGGTGAGCAAGAGTAAAAAATATATTTGAAAAAGTGATATGAAGATGAAAGTAAAAGCAGCGTCTTTGAGTGAAAACTTTTTTCTGGCAAATAATGCTAAAACCATATTTCTGTTAATAACGACTATCTGTGCCTCGTCTTTCCAACCTTTGTCAGAGTTGTCATAGCCGATGTGTCGGATGGCATCCCTGACAACCTTCTGGTAGTCGACATTGGCACAGGATGTAATTTCTCCACACAGCAGCACCATGCCGGTCTTACACACTGTTTCTGTATAAAGCATTCAGAGGAAACATTAGTGCTACAGAATGTGATTAATACACAGAATCACTAAACCTCATGACTTTTAAGATAGAATCGGTATCTAATCTTTTCACATTCACATTGATTGAGTACAGTGCGGCTATTCAATTAAAATGTTTTTCTTACATTGGCATTTAACTTTAGCAGTGATTCCTGCAGTTGGGTTTAAACATTCTGTATTAACTTGTAAAACAATTTAACAGAATTAACCTTACACACATTTTGCTAGCATTATTTCCCTAATATATTTGTTTGATAACTGGGTCTCACCATTTCATTCATATTATTCAAAGGTAAAAGAACATTATTGTGGCATTGTGGCTATAGTTTTGGTTATGTTATTGTATTTTATTAAAATGAATGGGAGCATTAAGTTGATGCCTAATACTCACCACATGCTACCTTTGCATCAGGGTCCTGTTTAAGATGAGCATCCAGAACAGCGTCACTGATCTGGTCGCAAATCTTGTCTAGAGGCAGATGAGAAGTAAGGAAACAAATTTTATGACAATTCCAGCTAGCCTAAATATCTTTCTAAAAAAATGTTCCGATACGTGAAATTAGTTAGCTGGACTATGGAAGGTGAGGACACGTAATGACGGTATCTACAAACATGACATTGATGACATCGGCTACAGAAATAGTAGCAGACACGCGCTTAAACCCACGGTCCCGCTCCCCATCCAGTTTCTGAGGGGTTGTGCAGTATTTTTGCGGGTGATTAGCAGCTTTGTTATTGTACTGTACTAGACCAGCTGATGGTGGCCTTTTATTTTGTGGGAACAGGCCAGACCTAAGGCATTCTTATCAAGTAAAAGGTTCGTGCTGCTGGACCCCACCAAGGTCATGCCAGCAGTACATATTAGTAGAGAACAGCTTGACAAGGACTAAGCACAATGAGAAAAAGACAGACAGACAGACAGAAATACTGAGACCGCAAAAGAGGTGTAAAGGTTTTTCAGTACACTACATGTTTATGCTAATTTAAGATTTAACATATTGATTGAAAATTTTAAAAAAATTTAAATAAATTGATACATAATTTAGTGCCATATGTGTAAGACCATTTATTCTGTATTTTATAGTAGGACCTTTGGAAGCAGTAAGAGTTTTGAGTCTTGAGGCTTTACCGGATTTTGGGCACTATTCTCATTCTTTCAGGCAGATCCTCTCAAGATCGTGGCCTAAAATTAGGGACTTTTTCTATTGTCCTCGTGCTGTGGGAGGAGTGCACGTGTTTGGTCAGAATTGGGCTGAGGATGAACAATCTTGCTGTCCTTGTTGCAGAGTTGCTCAGGTATGAAAGTGTACTAGTAAATATTGCGGAGTGTTGTGTCTGCCCTTCTTTCTTTTCTCGGTTTTCTCTCTGCTACCCTACACCACCGCTCTTGGCCCAGCTATCCTAGGTCAGCTGTCCCTGAGAGAAGGCTTGAGAGAGCAATCTATCAATGAAATACTATGTGTTGAATGTTTTTTCCAATTAATCTCACTGCCAGTTTGCTGTGTGTGCTGTAAGACAACTAGTTACACTTTTACAGGCAGTTCATTTGAAAAATACTGTTAATGAAAAAACAGAAAACTCTTCCATAGGTATTTTTAATGCTGTGGGAAAAATGTTTTTTAGAGATTTGTTTAAACCAAAAAGGCAACCAGACTGTGTGAGAAATAAGGCAGGGTTAGGGACTCACCTGGGTGCCCCTCTCCTACAGACTCAGAAGTGAACATGAAAGAGCCATTGTCCAGACCACTCATTTTTCTACAGAGCCTGGTGTTCTGGGCGATGCAAAAACACTGCACAATCCGCTAATGAGGTCTGAATCCTGTTTAATTTTCCTTCTGGTTCAACAGAGGAACAAAATAGGGGCTTGGAGAAAACAGAGATAAGGCTTGAGATTTGTAGCAAAGCCACTGTGTATTCCACACAAGTCATGGTCCTATATATGGCTAAGGGAATACAAACACACACATACACTCCCACATTATGTCAACCTCGTGGGGCAGACCATTCGAGTGGGGGAGTTGTTAATTGTTTAACGTCTTCGTTAACAAACTTTTAAACCTTTCTCTATGATATAGGTTTTTATCAGAGCCGTCACCACTGCATTGTCTAGATATTATAGGTTGTAAAGTGAAGAGCCTCCGTATAACTATACCTCCCTCACATATCCCCTGCATTAAAGGTATGTACGTAGATAACTGAGTATGTTTGCAAAAGAGAGAGACTACTGCTCTATGATGATACAATGTGGCCTGAAAACTCCCTATTTACCACAGGGCTAGAATTGCAGTATTATATACACAGTATAATATATACAGTACAAATACTGGGTGTATTCATGACTAATAAAATAGAACAAAGAAAGAGTCAGAGAGAAGTAAAACAGTAATGGTATGATTGCATGTAGTTAAAGGAGGGAGGGTCCAGTCAGCAAGAGATGTGATTGGTGTACACATGCCAGCCCTCAATTTCTCCAGAGCCTAGTTGGCCAGTGACATTGCAGGGCATTTATATTTACTAAGCACAGAAAATGAGAGGTGAAGTTTAACCAGTTTCAGCGATAAGTAGATATCTTCTTTGCTATCCATACCGCTACTTTAAAACAGATTTGTCAGGAGTGGGGGGATATAGCAGTGCCCCTTATATTTCAAGAATGATATATTTACATACTGTATCACAAGTTGTTTTTATAGATTTGTCAAAAATAATTATGTGCATCACATGCTGAGATGGTATAATCCACCTTACCCCACCCCACTTTTACAATTTGATTAAATTATTGTGACCTAGAGATTGTATTGCCCTGAAAGCTTTTCTACCTGAGAGAAAAATATTTTTTGTGTAATGAAGCATAAGTAGTAGTTTTCCCAAATTAAAATCACCATTGATTTACATTAACACAATATTGGTGAAGCTATAGAACTCTAGGACCTCCTGGTTTACCATGTCTGTAGCATGACTACCTTGCACCATGTTCTCTTTTGAGTCATACCTGTTTCTTTACAGAACTTGAATTCTGTTATCAGAAAAAGGTCACTAAGAGCAGACACAGATAAAGAGGAGTCAAAGTTCTAAACCAACCATAATTTTAACCATTTATCGACCCCAAAGCCCAATGCTCTTTTCTTCAAGGAACTATCCTCACTACTGACATCTGTTCGTGCATTGTCCCCTAATATTATCCTACTGGGCGACTTTAACATCTGCATTCGCAAACAATTTCATTTCTCTCATTGACTGTCTTGGAATCACTCAATATGTCACATTCCCAACTCGCACTAAAGGCCACTTTCTCGATTTAGTCTGCTCCACTGGTATCACTCCCTGTAACCTCACTATCACTGAGTTCCCCATGTCCGACCACAAAGCTGTGCTCTTTGAAGTTAATGCCCCGATCTCCTTAACAAAAGATCAACTGATCATCACATTTTAGAAACATCAAACAAACAAACCCATCTGATCTTGGCATCCTGATCAACTCTCACCCCAGTCTTGCACTTTCCTCCACCCCGAATGACTTAGTTAGTAATTACGTTTGTCTCTCCTCTGCCCTCAACTCCCTTACCCCATTGAAAACACGCCTTGTCTCCTTTGCCCAAACAGCTCCCTGGTACACCCACGGAGGTGAGCTCAAAACCATTGGGTGCCATCTCAAGCGGCTGTGTAAAAGGACTGGACTCTCAGTGCACACCCAACTTTACTCAGACCACCTACATAACAAATTAAAACTCTGTGCTGCTAAATCCTCCTACTACGCAAACCTCATCTCTGCAGGGTAAGCCCTCTTCTCCACAGTCAACCACCTATTACAGTCACCTAGCACCCTCCCTGCTAAGATCTCCAATGAAAACTGCACTGCATTCCTGAACTTTTTTCCCACCAAAATCAACACCATCCATTACAGGTGGCCTCATTTACCACCCCATCAGAAGAACTAGCCTGGATGGTCCCACCAGCTCTGTCATTCACCAGCTCCCTATCTGACTTCACCCCAGCATCTGTGTTCTTTATCTCTGAGCTCATCTTCAAGTCTAAGTCCACTATCTGTCAGATTAATCCTCTCCCCACAAGCCTCATCAAAGCCTGTTTCCCAGCCATCTCCCCCTTGATAACAGCAATAATCAACTCCTCCCTCAAATCTGGAACTGTACCCCCCACTCTTAAACTGGCCGCAATCTCACCGATCCTCAAAAAACCTGGAGCTCATCCTGAGGACCTTAATAACTACAGGCCCATTTCTAATCTCCCTTTAATTTCCAAGGTGCTTGAGAGGGTTGTTGCTGCTCAACGTCAGTCCCACCTTGACTCCAATAACCGTCATGAACCATTTCAATCCGGTTTCCGTCCAAAACACAGCACTGAAACAGCCCTGGTTAAAATCACCAACGACCTCCTCTGTGCAGTTGACTCAGGACTACTATTCATCCTCACCCTCCTTGGCCTTAGTGCCGCCTTAAACACCATCTCCCACTCTGTACTCCTGGAGCGCCTGACTGGCATTGGGATCACTGGTGTCGCACTCTCCTGGTTCTCATCCTATCTCACTGATAGACAACAGTTTGTGCAGCAGGAGAACCACAGGTCCAAAAGTGCTGCAGTTGCAAAGGGTGTCCCCCAGGGGGTCAATATTGGGCCCACTCCTCTTCATTGTCTACCTCCTTCCCCTGGGGTCGATCCTCCGTCATTACGGTGTCCACTTCCATTGTTATGCTGATGATACCCAGCTCCATGTCTCTACCCAACCCACCACTGCCCTCCCTAACCTCCCCCCTTACTGACTGCCTACAGGACATCAAGAGCCTGAGTCAGATCTTCCTGCCACTGTCCAAGGCTACTATCCCTAACATCATGATCGATGGCTTCCCTGTACCCATCTCCTCCCAGGTCAAGAGCTTTGGAGTTATCCTTCACAACACTCTCTCCTTTGCCCCTCATATCAACTCCATAACTCGGACCGCATTCTTTCACCTCCGCAACATAGCCAGACTTCGCCCGTCCCTGTCTCAATCAAGTGCTGAAGTCCTGGTCCACGCATTTGTATCCTCACGGATTGATTATTGCAATGCTGTTCTTTCAGGCCTCCCCACTAAGCTACTAAACCGGCTACAAATAGTCCAGAATTTGGCTGCTCGTATCTTCACCCACACCAAGTCCAGTGACCACATCACCCCAACTCCCAACTACACTGGCTCCCTATTCATATTGTTCATTCAATTCAAAACTCTCCTGCTAACCTTCAAAGCTCTCCATAATTTGGCCCCCACATATATATCTGACCTCCTTCAGGACTATACCCCGTTGTTCCCTGCGCTCCTCATCGTCTGGCCTTCTGACCAGTCCCCCTTCACGCCTCAGCACCATGGGTGCTGGGGCTTTCAGCTGTTCTGCACCCAGGCTCTGGAACTTCCTTCCCCCACTTATCCGACAGCCTGACTCTTTATCATCCTTCAAGTCTCAACTAAAAACTAATTTATTCAAATTGGCCTACTCACTGTAATTGCTCCATTGTACTGTGCCCGGCTGTCTCCCCTTGTTTATCAGTGTTTTCACTAATATGTCATTATGGTTTCCATTGTTGTTTCTTACCCTACCCCCTTTTGTATTGTTACTATGTTGCTGAATTACTTTTATTTCATTTTTCATTTTCATTTGTATTGTATATTGTAATTGTAATATATACTGCAAGGTTATCTTGACTGTCTTGAAAGGCGCCCTCAAATTAAATGTATTATTATTACTATTATTATAAAGTTTACATACATTCCTTTCCCAGGAGACTAGCAGGTGGAATCAAAATGTTCACCGTAGTAAAGGAAAATTCAGGTACATATACAGTATACAAAAACTATCCATCCATCCATCGAGCCATTTTCTGCAGCTTATCTGGGGCCGGGTCGCGGTAGCAGCAGGCTCAGCAGGGTAGCCCAGATATCCTTCTCCCCAGCAACGTTTTCCAGCTCCTCCTAGGGGATCCTGAGGCATTCCCAGGCCAGTTGCGATATATAATCTCTCCAGCGTGTTCCGAGTCCACCCCGGGGTCTCCTACCAGTAGGGCGTGCCCGGAAAACCTCCAAAGGAAGGCCCCCAGGAGGCATCATAATCAGATGCCCGAACCACCTCATCTGGCTCCTTTCGACGCGAAGGAGCAGCGGCTCTACTCCGAGCTCCCTCCGGATGACCGAGCTCTTTACCCTATCCCTAAGGCTGAGCCCAGCCACCCTACGGAGGAAACTAATTTCAGCCGCTTGTACTCGTGACCTTATTCTTTTGGTCACTACCCAAAGCTCATGACCATATAGGTGAGGGTTGGAACGTAGACCAACTGGTAAATCGCGAGCTTCGCCTTTCGGCTCAGCTCCTTCTTCACTACGACGGTCCGGTACAACGCCTGCATTACTGCTGACGCTACACCAATCCGCCTGTCAATCTCACGCTCCATTTGTCCCTCACTTGTGAACAAGACCCCGAGATACTTGAACTCCCTCGCTTGGGGCAGCAACTCACTCCCAACCCGGAGAGAGCACTTTACTGTTTTCCGGCAGAGAACCATGGCCTCAGACTTGGAGGTGCTGACTCTCATCCCGACTGCTTCACACTCGGCTGAAAACCGCTCCAGTGCATGCTAAAGGTCACAGTCTGAAAACGGATACAAAAACGAATATAATAATGTACTGTGCATACGTTTTAGGTAGGGGATGCTGTTTTGAAGGCGAAGGGTGGTCACACCAAATGTTGATTTGACACAGATTTGCTTTTCCCTCACTTTGTATTTTATGAATTGATAAAAAGAAAAAAAAAACAGTGAACATTTATATGTAAAAAAAAAAAAAAATTCTTACTTTTGCACATCCATCCATCCATCCATCCATTAACTTTACCGCTTATCCTGTACAGGGTCACGGGGGGAGCTGGAGCCTATCCCAGCGGACACAGGGCGAGAGGCGGGGTACACCCTGGACAGGTCGCCAGTCTATCACAGGGCCGACATATAGGGACAGACAACAACTCACACTCACATTCACACCTACGGGCAATTTAGAGTCACCAATTAACCTGCATGTTTTTGGACTGTGGGAGGAAACCGGAGTACCCGGAGGAAACCCACGCGAACACGGGGCGAACATGCAAACTCCACACAGAAACGCCCTTGGGTCAGGTGGGGATTGAACCCAGGACCTTCTTGCTGTGAGGCAACAGTGCTAACCACCGAGCCACCGCGCTCTTTTACTTTTGCGCAGTACAGTATAATTACAAAGAAAAGAATAACAAAAAGGCTAAGCAGTTTTATTTATCAAAAGTTATTGATTTGTCAATAGCAGTACTACACAAACTATGGAACAGAGAATGTATTCTACATAGGACTTAAAGGAATAGTTCAACTTTTCTGACATAAGTTGGATTTCAAAATGGATTTCAAGATGGATATCAATCTTACGTTTCTACGTCCATTAATGAGTTATTTAGGTAAGTAGGAAGGTAAATGTAGCCTAGCTTAGCAACAATGGCTGTAAGTCATCAGTCACTGTTAGCATGGCTCCGTCAAAAGTGACAGAATACACTTCAGAAAAAGTCCAAAAGCTGTGTAATTATACATGTTTTATCTTCTGTATTTCACACGTGTAGAAATTAAAGTGTTAAAGCTAGACGTTGTTATTGAAACAGATACATGGTTGGGCCTCTGTTACAAGGCAGAACCATCGTTTTGCCTTGTGTCGGTTAGGCAGCCTCTCAAAAATAAATCAGACTCCGTATCTGTTTCCTTTTGAGCTATGCTAGCTGTGTCCGATAGCTTACAGCCACTATTGCTAAGCTAAGCCACATTTACGACCTACTATCTTGAAGTCGTGTTGTTCGCACTACATGACTGATCGGCGACAAGGGGTCAAACATTACACTACATCTCATTACATTACATTACATCTCACTCCTTAATGTAGGCTATTTTGTGCAGCGCTTTCCAGTCATGTTATGCAACTAAGAGACAGCACTGCTGTTGTGGCTATATGGCCTTTCTAACAGGCACATAAAACAAAAGTAAATAGTATTATTTGTGGATCAGCGTTCAATTAAGGGTATTTGATTAGCCCAGATGTTAAGTATGAATGTTTGAACGTTGAAAAAGATGTTAGTTTAACTAAAATGTTTTAGAACATTGTTGAACAATAATAATAATAACAATAATTGTTGCTATTAAACAGAATACAAAGATAGGTTTCACAGGTTTGTTCGTTTTTTCCAATCACTTACACGTTGCGGAATTTGGATGGCTGTGTCAAAACTCTAAACACAAACCACAACATACAACACTTGGAGCCAAATATATTACTTCTATGTCAAAATTAAACTCTGCAATCAAAACCTTACAATCCTTATGCAAAATTTTATTTTTGTCCCAAATGATACACACCTGCACCATCTGAATAAATCGTTCAAAGCAGCAACCACACACTGATATGCTTTATACAAAACACTGCTGTCTTACCAATTTGTATAAGTTTTTAATTTCCTCACATCCTTCTGTGACATATTGTTAAAGTTTACAATACTCACATGTCAATGAACACCAAAATAAAAAGCCCTACGGTAAAATTACAGTGCAATGGTAAAAGAAATATAGTAATGTAAGGGATTGTAAGGGATGGGGTGGAGGCAGGGGTGAAAGTATGCCGGTACGGTCGGTACGGCGGACCACTATAAGATTCACTGACGGTACGCAGTACCAGAAAGAGGTCTGCCAAATCTCACGTTATAAAATGGGTAGTTCCAGGGTGCGTTCCGATCGCCTAGTAGTGCACTACAAAGTGGAATGCACAGGGTATTAACGTTGCTCTGGTCTATGGCGGAATGGCCTGTGCAGTCCACCTCGTAGTGTACTAGGCTACCATACGATCGGAACGTACCCCCAGTATTTGATTATGATTGCCGTTGTAAAAAAAACACTACAACCACACAGTTGTGACCGCATTACAAAGTATCAATGCGCCGATACAAGTTTTGGAAGTTAGCGTCCTGCGTTGCTAGGTTACTATGCAAGGCCTACTTTGCTTGGTGGAAGAACGATATTTGTAATCAATAAATTATTGTATTTCTTTTTTGCTATGTTTTTATCTTAAGAAACATTGCCTGGTCGATGTGGTGCCCGTGTTATCTTTTCTTGGTGGATGGGCGTGTTTTTCTTATCGTTTTACTCTTCTGTTTTTTTCTAACGCATACTGCAGCTCAGAGAAGCTGTGCGTCTGTGACGGTGTAACGCGCAGGAGCGGGTTGGTTTAAACACTAAAAGCGCGAAGATGTCAAATTAGCCTATAACATTTTCTAAAAACATGAATTATAAAGTTTTGAGTTTTGAAAGTTTTGTACATTTTCAGATAAGCCTGTTAAAAGTTACACCTTAATAATATTAAAACGAATCTTTTACCATTCAAAATGAAAAGTCTTTCCAGATTATTTCCACTCCAATAGAATTAGGCTAAAATATAAAAATAAAAAAAATGGTCGTGGTAGAGTACCGGCAAGAAATAAAATCTACTTTCACCCCTGGGTGGATGCTGCTGTTTGCCAACACCATATGTGTGGAATAGGGCCAGTTCCTGTTCTTGGGTGGACAGACGTTGCCTTTCACCCTCAGGAGGTTGTCTGGCAGTTCAGTAGAAAATGCAAACATATGATTTAATTGGGTAAGTTATTTTTTACATACTGTACTGTCAGACTTCACAGAATTATACTGTATTTCTTTGGTTCACTGATGAACATATACCTACTATTGTAGGACTGAATTGTATTCTACTGTGATGCAGAATGATGTGCAACAATTACATGGGTAAAGTCTAGTGTAGAAAATGTACTGTAAGACATACAGGGACTGTTCTCCAGTCTAAAGGTGCGTATTACGTATGGATGCTACCGTGTAGCGACTCAGGTTGGGCTGGTCTCTCTGCCCAGCCTCCCTCAATGTCAGACCATGATGTACAGTATGACATGGTCCACTAAAGTGGCCCTAATGTTGACGGAAAGATAGTATGTCTCCGTCTATTGTCTTTGTTCTTGTCCTCCTCCTGTGCAAAGTTCTTACAAAAGAGGTGAGCTTACCTGAGGTCATTTTGTGGCACTAAGACAGATTGGTGTTCAATCACTGTATAAATGTTTTCATGTGTGCGGCTGGGTGTTGCCAATTGCAGGTATGTTTTGTACTTGGAACAGAAGAGTTTTCATTATCGAACGAAGTGTGTATGAATATGTGTAGTGTTTTGCAATGTGCGTTTGCAGAATTGCAAAGTGCAAAGCTGATAAATGTGTAGGCCCACTTTTGTGTTTGTAGTATTGCTGCCTTGGTTTAAGGGATGGTTACATAAGTTAAAGTCTTGACACTTGTGTCTGAGCATTCACTTTTAGTGTGTAAGCAATCGGAAAAAACTGTAAAACTCATGTACCGACTTTCTTGTTTTATGACCGCATTTTGTGATTTTTGTACAGCAGAAATCACAAACATATCCCCCTTTTTGTTTACACAAGAAAACTTTATAAAGTTTGGCTATTGGAATATTTTGCATAATATCATGTGGGATCGGATCCCTAGTGTTGTTTAAATTCAGACCAAAATTACCATTATCAGTCCTTTACATGTCAGGTAATTTATGAAAGCTTAATTTACTATGAAATAAAAATTTTATTGGATAGTACATTTCGTACACAAAGGCATTTCAATGTGCTTAACACAAGGTCAGAAGAAAAAAAATTAAATAGGAAAATAAGAAATAAGTAATTTTTCTTATTTAGTGGAAGGAAATTATGGCACATCAAGTCATTCACTTATTCAATACACTGACAGTGACTCTATAGCCTGGTGGTAATTTGGTGAACAAGCTTATATATTATTGAGTGTCATCCGCACTCTGTAACTGTGGTACAAAATATTGTTATTTGGCATTGAAACGGGAGCATGTAAAAATTTAATAGTGAAGGCCCCACAATTGATCCCTGAGGGACTCAGCATGTCACAGTAGTTAGCTTCAAAAATCAAAGATGTACTACTTTAAAGGACATTTAAATAAAAGATATGTTTTATCAATGAGTATGTGTTCCATTTATCGGATGAGGTTCAACAGGGAATTGAAATTACAGTTTGCTTTTGATTAACAATTAATAGTTATATTGGCGGATTTGGTAGTTGAAGAGTGTTCAGGGTTTGGTTGAAACTTTAACATTTTATTGTACATTTTTAAAACAAAATTCCTAACTGGATTATTTCTATTTATGCATTTGTTTTTTGTAGTTGTAATTAAGAAATTATTATTATTATTATTATTATTATTATTAGGGGTCCAAGCAGCGTAGCTGTGGGAACCCTATTGTTCATGGTAGTATTATTAGGGGTGCAAGCAGAATAGGTGCGGGAACCCTATTGGTCTTGTTAGTATTATTATTAGGGGTCCAAGCAGCGTAGCTGCGGTAACCCTATTGTTCTTGTTAGTATTATAATTATTATTATTATTCCGCCGTTTTTCAGGGTTTTGCCTACTTCCCATTGTTGGCTTTTTATGAAACTTGGCAGGCTGATAGAGGTCTATGCCAAACTGAAAAAACAGACCTTCTGGGGTCCATACACCCATCCCTCTAGCGCCACCATTGGGTAAAAGTTGCAATTTTCAAATTCTTATAACTTAGGCCCGAATTGTCCAATACAAATGAATCAGGCATTGGGTGATGCACAAGCAGATGCTGAACAACTTTGCCATTGGTCATTTTCATGTCTGCCCACTAGATTGTCCGCTATTTTGAAATTTATGAATAACATACTTTTGAGAACTAGTCTTGGACCTTTTGTCAGATTCTCACCAAACTTCACAGGTAGCATCTGAGCATCACAGCAGACGTCATATCCCGACAACGTCCTGCGGCTTTCGCTTCATAAGTAAGTAAAGTCATATCTCGTCAACCAAACGCACAATTGTCGCCAAACTTGGTACACATCATTTGTAAGACTAGATGAGGACATATGCGGAGTTTGGCGCCACTCGGCTATATGGGGGCCATAAACCAGAAAAGCACTTTAAACCTTCATTACTCCTGAACGCAAACAGATATTTTCACGAAACTTGGTGTTACAGACATTCACCTGGTGTGTGTCCTGGTATTGTGTACCGGTCATTGTGTACACGGATCACAATCCGTTAGTGTTTCTTGACCGTATGTACAACCAGAACCAGCGGCTCATCCGTTGGGCGCTGGTCGTTCAAAGCTACAACTTAGAGGTAAGGCACAAGAAGGGGTCAGAAAATGTATGTGCAGAAGCCCTTTCCCGTGTATAGTGTCTAGTCTTGGTGTACCTCATATGGATTAGTAATGTGGGGTTTTGGGAGAATCACAAGCCAGTGGAGGCTTGTTCTTTTAGGTAGGGGGGTGTTACGGACATTCACCTGGTGTGTGTCCTGGTATTGTGTGGGTGTTCCCTCTTTCTCTGTTCTCTCACTATCACTCTACATACAGGTCCAGCTGCTGTCAATCACCCCTCATCATCAATCATCCATCAGCCAATCAACAGTCGACTCCAGTCAGACATATACTCTGCCTGTGACTGCAGTCGTTAGATACGCTTGAGCTGAGATACACTTGAGCTGCGCTTACCCGTTGTCATTCAGTCATTCTGTTGAGAAAGCTAGTTTGGTGTTTGGTGTTTTGTCTGTCAACCCGTTTGTGTCTGATTATATGTTGACCCGTTTGTAGCACCCCAGTCTTTCCCAGTTTGCCCATGGGTTAGTCCACTGCGTCCTCTGTTAGTCCACTGTTTGTAACACGCCGTGTTGGTTGCCTTTTTTACCTTCCGTGCCTGTAGATTGCCGTAATTAGAAGTAATTTGATTATTACTTTTCTTTAGCACCGTTCGGAATCCCCTTGACTTTCTGTGTGTAATTTGTAAATAAATAATTGAAACATGGTACCCTTGAAAGCCTTCATTTAAATCTGTCACCAATTTTACCAGCAAGTTGTTACAAAGTTCGTTTTCCAGTCAGGGTTTGTAACACTTGGTGTGTAGCACGAGGGTAACAGGTTGTTGTGCTATAAGAAATAAGAAGTTGGTAGTCCAAACCATGTGACCGCCACAGGCCAATGAAATTCAAGCTATAAATCAAAGACCTTAGAAACGCTTGAGCGCCATCAAACTCGGTCTGTATAAGGTCATGGAGGCCCCCAATATCCAGTAAAAATGTAGGCCTTGTCGGCCATTGGGGGGCGCTACAGTGCATCGTCAAACTTGAGATTTTAAATAAGCCATATCTCTGTGCTCGTTTTAGATACTGTCACCATATTTTCTCAGAATATGCTTTGCATTGAGAGCAACAAAATTGCCTCTGCAACTATGAGCTCAGTTGTCCAGGTTTATTGCTTTTCGGCATAGTTTGAATCGGACTCATGACGAACTAGTCCTAGGCCTTTTGTCAGATTCCCACCAAACTTCACAGGTAGCATTTGTGGACAGTGCCCATCAATAATTATTTAAAAAATTGACTTTTCCAAACACAACAGACGTCAAATACCAACAACTTCCTGCGGCTTTAGCTTCACACGTAACTAAAGGCGTATCTCCACAACCGAATGGACAATTGTCACGAAACTTGGTACACATCATAGGTAAGGCTAGAAGAGTGGACATATCATGAGTTTTGCTCCAATAGGCCATATGGGGGCGCTATACCAGAAAATCGAAAATTGCCTCCTGCACCTCTACGCTCAGTCGTCTCTATTTCTTCTTATTTTGCACAGTTTTAATCCAAAGTTTCGTTGGAAGCACTGTGGCTCAGTGGTTATCAGTTTTGCTTCAAAGCAAGAAGGTCCTGAGTTTGAATCCCAGCTGACCCATGGTCCAATTTGGTGTGGCGTTTCACTTTAAACGCTTGTTATTCCTGAATACAAAGAGATATTTCAATTAAACTTGGTGTGTCGCCTGAGTCGGGGCTTGGCGGCCTGGCGTGAATGTAATGTTGTGGGGGCCTTTCTGTCGTACTGGTGGCCTGGCATGAATGTAATGTTTTGGGGGCTGTTCTGTCGTACTGCTGCCTGAAGTGAAAGCAATGTTGTGGAGGGCGTTCTGTCATTCTGGGGCCTGACGGCCTGGCATGAATGTAATGTTTTGGGGGCCGTTCTGTTGAACTGGGGCCTGGTGGCATGGCGGCCTTGTGTGAATGTAATGTTGTTAGGGCCGTTCTGTCCTACTGGGGCCTGGCGGCCTGGTGTTAATGTAATGTCATGGTGGCCGTTCTGTCCTACTAGGGCTTGGCTGCCTGGCGTGAATGTAATGTTGTGGGGGGCCGTTCTGTCGTACTGGGGCCTTGTGGCCTGGCGGCCTGGGGTGAATGTAATTGTGTGGGGGCCGTTCTGTCCCACTGGGGCCTGGCTGCCTGGCGTAAATGTAATGTTGTGGGGGCCGTTCTGTCGTACTGGGGCCTGGTGGCCTGGCGTGAATGTAATGTTGTGGGGGCTGTTCTGTTGTACTGGGTCAGGCTGCTTCTGTTGTGGGGGCCGTTCTGTCGTACTGGGTCAGGCTGCTTCTGTTGTGGGGGCCGTTCTGTCGTACTGGGTCAGGCTGCTTCTGTTGTGGGGGCCGTTCTGTCGTACTGGGTCAGGCTGCTTCTGTTGTGGGGGCCGTTCTGTCGTACTGGGTCAGGCTGCTTCTGTTGTGGGGGCCGTTCTGTCGTACTGGGTCAGGCTGCTTCTGTTGTGGGGGCCGTTCTGTCATCCTGGGTCAGGTTGCTTGGACACCTTCATTGCTGCCTGCAGCTATATTTATTATTATTCTTCCGCCGTTTTTCAGGGTTTCGCCTACTTCCCATGGCTCGCTTTTTATTAAACTTGGCAGGCTGATAGAGGTCTGTGCCAAACTAAAAAACAGACCTTCTGGGGTCCATACACCCATCCCTCTAGCGCCACCATTGGGTCAAAGTTGCGATTTTTAAATGCTTATAACTTGAGCCCATATTGTCCAATACAAATTAATCAGGTATTGGGTGATGCACAAGCAGATGCTGAACAACTTTGCCATTGGTCATTTTCATGTCTGCCCACTAGATTGTCCGCCATTTTGACATTTATGAATAACATACTTTTGAGAACTAGTCTTAGGCCTTTTGTAGGATTTCCACCAAACTTAACAGGTAGCATCTGTGAACAGTACCCATCAATAATTATGAAAAAAATTCTGACATTTCCAAACACAGCAGACGTCATATTCCGACAACTTCCTGCGGCTTTTGCTTCATAAGTAAGTAAAGGCGTATCTCCACTACCAAATGGACAATTGTCACTAAACTTGGTACACATCATAGGTAAGACTAGACAAGGACATATGCTGAGTTTCGCTCCAATAGGCCATATGGGGGCGCTATACCAGAAAATTTAAAATTGCCTCCTGCACGTATGTGCTTAGTCGTCTCAGTTTGAATCCAAAGTTTCGTTGGCAGCGCGGTGGCTCAGTGGTTAGCATTGTCGCTTCAAAGCAAGAAGGTCCTGAGTTTAAATCCCAGCTCACCCATGGTCCAATTTGGTGTGGCGTTTCACTTTAAACGCTTGTCATTCCTGAATGCAAAGAGATATTTCAATTAAACTTGGTGTGTCTCCTGAGTCAGGGCCGGACTGGGACCACAATTTGGTTCTGGCATTTAATGCCTTGGCTGACCCCCTACCAAATAAAATATAGGCCTATATACATCCTCACCTTTATCGTTGCGCATCTAGTCAAAGTTATTGAATGCAAATTATTATTGAATCATTGTTGACGTTATATTTAACAACAAAGCAGACCGGTCCAGAACTGTCAAAAATTGGACCGGCCCTTCTGGCATTTGCCCAAACTGCACGATGGCCAGTCGGGGCCTGGCGGCCTGCCATGAATGTAATGTTGTGGGGGCTGTTCTGTCGTACTGGGGCCCAGCCTGGTGTGAATGTAATGTTGTTGGGGCCGTTCTGTTGTACTGGGGCCAGGTGGCCTGGCGGCCTGGCGTGAATGCAATGTGGTTGGGGCCGTTCTGTTGCACTGGGGCCTGGTGGCCTGGCGTGAATGTAATGTTGTGGGGGCCGTTTTGTCCTACTGGGGCCTGGCTTGAATGTAATGTTGTGGGGGCCGTAATGTGGTACTGGGGCCTGGCGGCTTGGCGTGAATGTAATGTTGTGGGGGTCGTTCTGCCGTTCTGTCGTATTAATAATAATAATAATAATAATAATAATCATAATCATAATCATAATAATAATAATGATAAAAATAAGAACAAGAAATACAATAATACATTTTATTTGAATGCACCTTTCAAGACACTATATAAGTATATATTACAATTACAATATACAATATAATTGAAAATTTGAAACAAAAAAAGTAATTCTGCAACATAGTAACAATAGAAAAGGGGGTGTAGGGTAGGAAACAACAATGGAAACCATAATTTAACATTAGTGAAAACTATTTTTGGAATTGAATTTGGAACGTAATGTGCCACTTAATATATCTGCCCCAAAGCACAGTGCAACGAAGTGTGGAGATGGGTCTGGCATCACGAGATTATCCCCAAATAAATACAGGAAAGAAGATAAGAGACTGCTCCAAAACTGGGGCATGAGTTAACTCATGACCAGTGTGTAGACCTTGAGTTTACCACCAGAAATCAGGGAGAAGGGAATTCCAGGGAATAGGAGCACTGAACCCTCATTCCCCATGGAGCTGAGTCTGGTTTTGCGGGTGGTGAGGAGCCCAGTCAGTCAGAAGAGCGAAATAAATAGCTAAATGTAACGGTGCTTTTGGGCATGTTCAAATTTGATATCATCATCTACAGGAGAATTATGCAGGCAGCTTAACAATGTTTGACTCCTACTCTTTCACATTACAATTAAACATTGGAGGACTAGCATACCTGCAACGTGAGCCACCGCAACAGAGTACAGTATTTAAACCTACCAGAACCACAGGTTGTTCATGTTTCAAAATGAAACAATACAACACATTTCACAATGCTTAGCATCCTTCGGACAATGCTAAAAATAAACATTGTCCATCCCTTTGTGGTTACTTATTTCCATGCATTAAAATGAGTTATTACACACCCATATTACCCAGAGTTCCCAAGTACATCAGAGGAGATCTAATCCAGCACTTGTGTTGACGAGCACAATAAAAATATTTTGTTGTTGTTTGTGCAACTTGTTAATCTTAAAAATGTATAGCCTACATTAGTCATTCCAGAAAAAATTATTATTTAGGGTAAGACAATCTTATAGGTGTTGCATGATTTGATAACATACCATAACCATCACTACTCTGCTGTGGCCTGTACATTGCATGATTAACATACATACGCCAGTATGATAACTTGCGTTCAATGCCTTTAATCAAATCAGAATATTTCCATGTTCAACCATTGCACTTATAGCTGAACCCCCACAAGTAAAACTCGGACGTCTATGGAAGATGTAAAGTGACATATTTATCAAGTAATCAAGGACCTATCCAAAAGAGGCTTTGAAAATCCCAAAATGATCCTTTGAATTACAAAGTGGCCTTTATTAGAATGAAATCCACAGATGTATTAGGGATTGCGGTCAAATTCCAGTATTGTATGCCTAAGTGTAGGAAGAAAAATGTAAAATAAAGTTCTGTTTCTTATGTGCAGGTCCGGCCTCGTAACATTTGTCATATGTTTTAAAACAAATCAATACATTCAAATAACCTGCAGCACTCATTGGATTGGTTCGCAGCCGAGTGTGAAGCGGCTGGGATGAGGATCAGCACCTCCAAATCTGAGGCCATGGTTCTTAGCAGGAAACCGATGGATTGTCTACTCCAAGTAGGGAATGAGTCTTTACCCCAAGTGAAGGAGTTCAAGTATCTCGGGGTCTTGTTCTTGAGTGAGGGGAAAATGGAACGAGAGATGGGCCGGAGAATTGGAGCAGCGGGTGCGGTGTTGCAGTCGCTTTATCGCACCATTGTGACGAAGAGAGAGCTGAGCCAGAAGGCAAAGCTCTCAATCTACCGGTCAATCTTCGTTCCTACTCTCACCTATGGTCATGAAGGGTGGGTCATGACCGAAAGAACGAGATCGCGGATACAAGCGGCGGAAATGAGTTTCCTCCGGAGGGTGGCTGGCATCTCCCTTAGGGATAGGGTGAGAAGTTCAGCCATTCGTGAGGGACTCGGAGTAGAGCCGCTGCTTCTTTGCGTAGAAAGGAGCCAGTTGAGGTGGTTCGGGCATCTAGTAAGGATGCCACCTGGCCGCCTCCCTAGGGAGGTGTTCCAGGCACGTCCAGCTGGGCGGAGGCCGCGGGGCAGACCTAGGACCAGGTGGAGGGATTATATCTCCACACTGGCCTGGGAACGCCTTGGAATCCCCCAGTCAGAGCTGGTTAATGTGGCCCGGGAAAGGGAAGTTTGGGATGCCCTGCTGGAACTACTACCTCCGCGACCCGACCCCGGACAAAGCGGATGAAGATTAGTAGAACTAATATTGACGTCCCTTGACAGAAGGAGGGGGTTAATGAGATAGGCCTAGTTGTAAGCTTTTATGTAGTCAACATCAATAAATAAAATGACACACTTGACAGGACACTCAATGGATAAGAACAGTTCCATAATTAAAAGGTGGGTGTCTTTTGGAAAGATTAGTACTTTTAAAGATCTCAAACTATCATCTGCCACAAATAGGCCTAACTCTATTAACACTGCTGTGAGGTGGATGGAAAGAATCAGCCGCTGTAGAGGGGATTGGTCAACTCAGTCCTCTGTGACGTGAAGGCTACTTTTACTGTAAAGAGAGAGAGAGCGAGAAATAAAGATATATATTTTATTCTTCAATAATCATTTTACACTGCCCATTGCTTTCTCGAAAAGGAGCTGTTTTATGAAATGTTTTCTAATTACTGTCCTACAAGCAAAAAAAAAAATAAAAGTCACCAAAGAACCTTCATTTCAGCCTGAATTCAGAGTACTAATAAAATTAGTGCAGTTCATGGCTTTAAATTACAAAATATCGCCGCCAACCGCCGATCGCATTTACCGGCATATGCCACAGCAGAACTCACTCGCCGTCGACCGCCGGCCACATATACTGGCATATGCCGTGGAACAACTCACTCGCCGCCGACCACCGGTCGCATATACTGGCATATGCCACAACAGAACTCACTCGCCGCCGACTGCCGGTCACATATACTGGGAAATGCTGCGGCAGAAGTCACTCGCCGCCGACTATTCTAGTGGCTGGCGGTCACATATACTGGCTTATGCCAGCAAAAATCATTGTACGCTGGTTGTGACACCAAAATGAATATATATTAAAATTAACATGTATTAAAAATAAGTTTGCAGTGTTGTAGCAGAAATGTATAATTTTAATTAAATATATCACAGTAGTTGGTTATAACAACAAAAAATGGTAAGCCTTGCTTCCATGTGTGTCTATATTAATAAACACAACACTTACAAGGCTAAAATGATGAAAATTTGCTTTGTGAGCCTTATCACCTGGATTCGTCTGCACCCATCGTTTTTGTTGATAATTTTTAGCTTTGTCTTTTTTAAAAGCAAGATATCACTTGCAGAATATAACAAAAAATTAAGATCCAAAGTATCGAAAATATACTGTTGCAGGCGAGCCACAAACACGCTACCTCGGAAACATTAATCGGGTGCGCTGTATCTTGCAAGAGCACTAATGTAATGTTTTCGAGGTAGCGTGTTCGCGGCTCGCCTACGACAGTATATTTTTGATATTTTGGATCTTAATTTTTTTTTATATTCATTGCTATACTTGTTTTCTTGCTACTTTACATAAACTAACAAACAGGTTACTGCGGTCCACATGTAGGCCCACTTGGTGCAAGTGATATCTTGCTTTTAAAAAAGACAGCTAAACAACCTATTAGAACATGGCTATTG
>JAPMUY010006479.1:0-20000 GCA_026901105.3 Galaxias olidus
TCCCTAATTGTTTCTCTGCCCGAGGATTATTGTAAAGCGATTTGCGCAGAGCAGCACAACACGCAGCGAGCCCACGAGCACTGCCCTGTTTCATTTGTCAGCCTCCATTTGTTTGCTGTACGTGTAATTGACTGATCTCTTTTGAAAGGGGGGGGGGGGGTGGCATTGAGCGAGGGAACACGCTCTCCTCACTTCTCCTTCCCATGCCCTTCCCCCTCCCCTCCCCTCCTTTCCTCCTCTCCTTTCCTTCCAATTCCCTTCTCTTACGGTAATGCCTCGAACCAGCAATGCTTTTGCACGTGTTGCATCATTTATACATGTTTCCCATTCGAATCGATGGTTGCCGTGCCGACTGTCGTTCGAAAGTTTGGGAACGTATGGCTCTCATAAGTCTTCACGGAGGCCGAGCCTAGACTAGATGTCTGGCCCGTGCACTCTGTCTGACCTGCCTCCGCCGCTAAGCACCGGCGAGCAGATACCATCAGTGGATTGTAATGCAACACTAATGGACTGCCTGCCGACGGACCGGAGATACACCAATCACATCACTCACTGACTCTAGGCCGGCCACCTCACGGGAAGCCAGCGCGGAGGCCGCCGATGGTAATTACACGCCCTGTGTGCTGGTGTGCTTTTGCCTCAGCGAACGCACACTTAAGCCCTCGGTTCAGCGCTGGTGGTCAGAGAGAGAGCGCGGTCAGTGTGACACGGTCAAACTCGATTTGCCAAACGGCATGCACTCGCACACGCGCGCGCACACACACACACACACACACACACACACACCCACACACACACACACACATTCATCAAACCCCGCAAGGAGTTTTACAGCTCTGAAAATGGCCAC
The DNA here is from genome assembly GCA_026901105.3 of Galaxias olidus. Taxonomy (NCBI): domain Eukaryota; kingdom Metazoa; phylum Chordata; class Actinopteri; order Galaxiiformes; family Galaxiidae; genus Galaxias; species Galaxias olidus. The sequence continues at coordinate 851 of JAPMUY010006479.1, forward strand.
TAATCACTCCTGCTTCTCAAGCCGTGCTTTTTATGGCCCCAAAATGAAGCGTGCTAATGACTTATGTGTTCTATCACTGTAACATTATGGTAAATTATTCACTGGTGTTGAGTTGCTCAGCCCGTTTTTCTCCATGTTCTCCTGGGCCCTCGTGGGTTCTTTCCTACATGGCGCGGTTATGCCGTTACGGTTTTCATTTTGAGCCGCCACTTTGTTATTTTATGGCATGTTGTTTTCTCCAAATCCTGCGGGGCCATTTTCATATTTCTCCGTCTGCCCTAATTGCCTTATCGTTCTGTTCGTCTGTCGTCGTTGGTGGTTGTCATGTTCTTTCCTCTTATTTGCTTTCTTTTTTTTTCTCTCTCTTTTTCATTTGTTAATAGCATTACGGGTAGTTTCACCTCTTTTGATTCACTCCATTTCTCACAAAGCAAAAAGCCAATAGATTTGTTCCCATTTTTCTTCGCTGAACAAAACAATTATAACATCCAGTAGAGCGGTATAATTCACCGCATTATAACCATCTGATGGTGGCCATTTTGGAATATTACACCACAAACTACATAGATGAACTCCGCTATAGCTAACAAAACAGTTGGAGCATAGCACCCAGCGGTGTGCTTACATCCTCTTTGGGATGTCGGCCATTTTGTGTTGCCACACCCTCGATACATGTAGAGAGCGTGGCTTGCCCAGCGAGCCTTTCCGACCAAACCCGAACTTAATCCCGGCCCAGCGCTAACGAACGAACCCCAGCGCACCGCCTAACTGCCCAGCAGACTTTCTCTATTAGCGAGGCATTAAATTCTGTGCGAGGGATTTCAAGTACCATTTCCTCTCGGCGGGGAAGAGATTTCTAGGGTGTCTTTCTTCTCGTGGGCATAGTAGGGACGGAGACTGGCAATGAGTCACACACTTGCATCTCCCGCTGCTGATGAGCCCATTAGCACTGTTGCGGCAGACCAGCGATAGACTGCTAGCGACGCCATAAGAACGGACATATTAGGAGCGAAGTGCAGCCGCCAGCATGATGAAACCCCTGGCTTTTGCCACCACATCCGTTTAGTGTGGCCCGGGATCCGCGCTAAAAGCAAACCCCCCCCCCTGAAAATGAAAAAGAAAGGAGGCAGAGTGATCTGGGGAGGGCTCTGGAGACGTCCAGAGGCAGGATGTATGGGGTGTGTGCAGTGTGGCTCAGCCAGGCACTCAGCACCGCCGTTAGCCAGCCAGCCGCTGGGCAGCGTGACAGACAGACCCCCTCTGGAGAGTTAGAGGAGCACCACACCCCACCCTGGCCTTGACCACCTGGAGTATATAACGGCACAGGCTCTGACAGGGCACACACACACACACACACACACACACACACACACACACACACACTCACACACGCGCGCGCGCGCGCGTACGCACTCTCTTTTTTCTGTCTTTAGCCATCATTTATTGGCTAATGACTCCTCTCCCCTCACTCGTCAGAATCTTGCTGCTGCATCTCTTTTTTTTTGCTCCCTCCCTCCATCTCTCCTTGCTGTGGAAAAGCAGCTGCCTCAGCACTCCGCCTACTTCTCCGCCCTGTACACACACACACACACCACACACACACACACACACACACACACACACACACACACACACACACACACACACACACACACACACACACACACACACACACACACACACACACACACACACACACACACACAACCCCCCTTCTGAGGGAATGTGATTAGAGGACGAGTGGCCTGGTGTTGTCTCCCGGTGTGTTTACTAATACACCCTCCTCTGTCTCTCTCACACACACACACACACACACACACACACACACACACACACACACACACACACACACACACAAGCCAGCTGAGCAGGTTCCCCAGTTAACAGCGTATGGTATATTCGATTTCGCTCTGACCAAAGGTTTTCCTCTATGTTCTCTGAGTGTGAGTATGTGAGGAGCGTGCGCCGGCGTCCATGCTTGCACATCTGCATAATCTAATCAACCGTGTTCCCAGGCCGACTCTTCCCTCCTCTCATTCCTTGGAGGACTAATCACACCACGCCATCAGCCACTTCATCCCACTTTGAATCCTGTGTCCTTACCGGATAAGTCCTCTCTCTCTCCCACTAACACGCTGAGACCCATGTAAAAACGTGCGCACACACACACACATTGTCTCAATACCACTTCTCCATTTCCCCTCTTCCGCTATCCACTCTATTCCATTCTCTCTTTCTCTCTTTCTCTCTTTCTCTCCCCTTCCAATGTTCTCAGTCTTCCCCAGTAGAGGGGTTGTGATAATGGGAAGCAGTTTTTTTTTTCTTCAATCTAATGACGCTGGAGTTGCTCAGTTGGAAAGCCCTCTGAATAGACCCCTGCCTTTTCCCTCAACAGACACATCTGCTCCCAGTCCTAGTGGTGTCAGATGTTTTCGATCTGTCCTAAAACATTTACAAAGAGACAGCGGTCTGGTAGTAGCCAGGGCCGAGTGCACACACGCACCATGGAGCGTTGTCCTTTCATCTGTGCTTCATATTTTCGTACGGCGCTTTCTGTTTGTCATAAAAATCCCTCCTGCCCTTTCTAGATGTCTATGTCACTCGCCCTGAACCTTTTGAAATGCAACAAATAGCCACATGGCTGTCCGCATCATATCGATCGCCATGTGGATGAAGTGACATAGCCCCCCCCCCCCCCCCCCATCCCCCATCCCCCTTTTACGGACACATGTCCTTGCACTTGTCTTCCTACCTCAGAATCAAAATGGCATTCCTCCAATTCAATCTATGGCCACTGAGGAGGTGATTTGCCTGAACGTGTGTCCCTTTATAGATATTGTTAGACTGCCGTGGCTATCTGGACAGAGAAGTGGAAATGGGAATGGGATGTGCTGAATCATGTCATTGTTCATACGCCATGTAAATGCGACTACGTGCAAATGTGTCAGTTGTGGTTCGCCATAAACAAAAGTCCCTTTGGCATTTACAACAGTCAATTCCAACAACCACAATGTATTTAGATTTCACCGTGATTTAGGTCAAAATGAAATGCCAATTAAATTTGACGTCTCTTTCCTGCTGGCGAACGCCACCCTCAAGGAGACCGCCGCTCCTCTGCTGCCGTGTGGATCGATCGGCTGCATCGATCTGCGTCGAACGTTCGACGTGCTAGCGCTGCGCGACCACTAGCGGTGACCGAGTGGGGCGTGCTGGCCGGTCCTCTGGGGGTCCGCTGTGTGTGTGTGTGTGTGTGTGTGTGGGGGGGGGGGGGGGGGGTCTGTGAGGGACGTCTGACGGCGTGTCTCTGTGGTTCTCTCCCCAGGCTGACGGGCTTCCAGCTGCCGTCGCCGGTGGTGAGCACGGGGCCCAGGCTCACGCTGTGGCTGCTGTCCGACTACGCCGTCAGCGGCCAGGGGTTCAAGGCCCTCTACGAAGGTAAGCGCCGAGAGCGGCCCGTCCGGTTTGCGCTGACATGATGAGGTGGAGGACACTGCCCACGGCGCAGCAGCACTAGACATGCCATATGTATTTCACTGTACACTTTACTTCGCACTTCATACTCCATTCGATATTTTAATAAAAACATTAAAAACACTTGTAAGCCAAGCAGGGGTCAACCACAACCCCTTGAGATGTGTTTCAAAATGTCCACGATTGATAACATTTTCCACACAATTTACCATCCCTGCAGTTTGTTCCTTTGTTAATCATATCAACAAAGTGACTGATGGATTATACAGGCACCTTCCCTGAAGAATCCCTGCTGTATCCTACCCGTGTCTCCGCTGGTAGTTGAACTCTTTGTATTTTTAACTGTGTTTTGGTTTCATGCTTTACATGAAAACGTATGAGACCGTAGTAACACGGTCAAGCCTTTGTTGTCCATACATATCTGAAACATCCGCTACATTGTAGTCTACCGTCTAAACGTCTGAGGATGTGGAGTCCATGTTTTAGCATTGCTTACAGAGATGACGTCATATCTTCCGGTTCTCTTGATATAGCACATGTGGCCATCACGGTATAAACCAATCTAAAAGGATATCAACAGCAGTGGACATTGTGTTCAGCACCATGGACAGCGTAATTCACCCAGTACCACTGGCTACATTGTGTGTGGCTACTGAATAACTGAACTGGGTTTCAAAGGTTTTCAGTTTGAACAGAACACTTAGGCATACAGTAAACCCTTAGACGTACACTTAGTGAGCAGCCAAGGCACTCAAACGCGTGGGGCTGTGCCGATCATCGACGGAAGTCGTCCACTCACTGTGACGGGACCTGAACAAGGGAGTGATCGTTGGTGTACAAAGTGAACTGAAATGAGTGCCATGTGATAGAGGGGCGATGGTATAAGATCCCAAACTCTGAACGCTGTATTTAGTATATCATGTGTCCAAATGAATGTCCATCAGACGCATCCAATGGCATGTTGCATATCGCTTGAAATAATGCTATTCATTTCCCACGTCAATAAGGGACCTCGATGTTATGGACAAATCACTAAGCATGTTAGAAGGCTTGTGCTGCATGTTTTGAAAGTCAATCCAATTAATGCAACGTCAAAGCAAAACGGATCGCGTATTATGATCGCGAGTAGACCGCTATGCTGAAATAACAACAGGCAGTCTAACAATATCTATCGTGACCCTCGAGATCCAGAGAGGACACAGCATAACACTGCACTGTTCCTCACTGAGTGGACGGCTGTTAAGTTTGCGTCCAACACGATCCACTTTCCCACTGTGGGTTTACCAGCACGCTGGGCTGCTGATAGGAACTCGCCTGGTTAGATTTAGAGACGGGGGTATCCAGCTGGCTTCGTGTCCCCTCCGCGTGGCCCGGCTGACTCGCGCTCTTTGTCTCTCCTATAGTCGCTTTTGATGGAGAGTGTTTTATGACCCATAAAAGGATGGTTTTAACGACCGTGCACTCCGCACTCACGCCATGGCAAAGACGAGCGTTCTACTAATTAGGCTAATTACCTTACGGGCCCGCGTTGGAGAATGTGCAGCGTGTAGGAATGTTGGGGTGGCTGCTCGGCTCACCCAGAGCCTGTGGGACGCCTTCGGGTTCTGACGAAAGGGTTACGAGGCTGCTGGGGAAAGGGAATGTGACGAGGCATTTTCCCAGTCTCTCTGTGATCTGAAGTGGGGGAGGGGGGGTGGGGAGGTGAGGGGTCAGGCGTGGTAGTCTGACTGTTTAAACGGGGACCTGGGGACATTAATGACAGCACGGACAGAGAGAGAGAGAGCGAGAGAGAGAGAGAGAGAGAGAGAGAGAGAAAGAGAGAGAGGGGAAGAGAAAGAGGGAGAGAAAGAGAGAGAGAAAGAGAGAGAGGGGGAGAGAAAGAGAGAGAGAGGGAGAGAAAAGGAGAGAGAGAGAGATAAAGGAGAGAGAGAGAGAGAGAGAGAGAGAAAGAGAGAGAGAGAGAGAGAGAGAGAGAAGAGAGAGAGAGAGAGAGAGAAGGGTGTGGGGAGGGGGGAGCGGGGGCTGTTTTAAGTATTATCAAGGCGTGCTCCACATCTATAGGGAAATCAGCGAGTCACCATAATTACCTGGCGGCGGGGGGGAGAGGGGGGAGGGGGGGGGTCCGGAGTGCGGGTGGTGTTGCCGGGGGAAGAGGGGTCTGAAGAGGGGGGAGTCTGACAGGATACAGGTGTAGGTTAAGACACAGTGCTAATTGGAGGCGGAGGACGATGTATGGAAGGTGCCCGGGTACAGTATGGTTTCCCGGTCCCAGTCAGCCGGTCCAATTAGGCCCGTGTCAGCGCAGTGGATACGGCGTCTGGCGGGACAAGCTCACGCACTCAGCACGTCAATTACCTCTCCAACAAGCACCTTTGCAGTCCCCTTTGGTGCATGTCTGAGCATGCTCGCACAACAGCAGAACAAGCCTTTGTTACTATAAAACTCCTCCACAGACCTAGGTGTGTGTGTGTGTGTGTGTGTGTGTGTGTGTGTGTGTGTGTGTGTGGGTGTGTGTGTGTGTGTGTGTGTGTGTGTGTGTGTGTGTGTGTGTGTGTGTGTGTGTGTGTGTGTGTGTGTGTGTGTGTGTGTGTGTGTGTGTGTGAGGGCGCGTGTGTGTGTGTGTGTGTGTGTGTGTGTGTGTGTGTGTGTCTGTTGTGAACCGTATAAGCAAAGGTTACCATCACATTAACATCCAGAGTTGTTTTTTTCTCCCTTCTTCTCTGAATCAAAGGCCGCATATTCTGTTTCTATGGCTACTGAGGGATGTTGACTTTGTCCGCTGCGCCAAAAGCTGCTCCCTGCAATTCTTCCACCATGAAGTATCTCTGGCCTGTCCGCCCCGTCCTTCTCTGTGGCTCCCTCCTTACGTCTTCCTCTCTCCCTCCCATGGCTTTGTGGTCGGGGGTTGCGTGGTTGTTCTGCTCCATCAAAGCCATATGTGGGCCCCACTGGCACACTGGGCATGATAATGAGCCTGGACCCCCTAGGCATGGCACTTTTTTCTCTGAGTACTGATCAAACCAAGGCCCAGGCTTTAGTTCTGGGCCTGGTCAAATCCCACTCTGTCAGCGGGGAGGGAGAGTGCCCACAGCTACTGGCAGCAGTTAGACAGTTAGTTACTCCCTCACAGTAGCTAGTTGTCACAGCAGCTCAAAGGCTTCGCCTGATTCCTTCAATCGTTCCTCCCATTCAGCGTTTGAATCTTCGCGTTACTTTGGAACGCACTTGTTTTCTTCCCGTCCAACTTTAGCGGCGGCAAACGACACACAGTCGTTATTCTGTTCTCATTCGCTAGTCCCATCTTCCTGCCGTTTGCGTCCTAATAATGACTTACTGCTCGACGTGAGCTGAAGGTGAGCCACCCCTCCGCTAGCTTCCCGCTCCGCCGGTCGTGGCGAGCCACCGCCACCATCTTCATAACCGCAGCACGGCCCCCGTCTCCTTTATGTGGCGTGAAAGCACTTTATGCAAAACGCCTTCTCCAGTGTAGCATAGGCATTCACAAGTTTGCCACCTGTTGCCCTGACAACGAACAGCTCCGACCCGCGGCGTTTAGTCTTAATCCATCCCAGAGGGACGCAAAGCCGGAGAATAATATGGGAGGTGGAGGCTGAGATACGGCGAGAGGCCGTTAAAAACTGATTCCTCCAAGGACATAAGGTTATTACGGGATGCACAGTGTGCTCTGATGCTCATCTGTATCCATCCACTTAAAGGACTAGTGGTTTAAAGGATTTGCATCATCACCGTTGGCAACATTGGCAACCTTTTCTGTACCGCATGTTTCTTATTTTCTTCGAGTTGAGCTATTCATTGCCTAATTCATTTTTGGGACTGTTTGAATTTTTCATGAGGCCGACATAATTAACCAGCTGATTGTGTATGACAGCCCCTGGTTGCTTTGAATACATCTACATATGGAGTGTTGTGTCCCAGACAGCGCCGGGCGGAGACTCTGCCTCTGTGGACTGTTGATCTCTCCATGTTTACCAACCCCCCCCCCCCCCCCCCCCACCCCCCCCCGCTGGGGAGCCACAGCGGACCTGTGTGGAGAACCCATGTCCCGCTGCACTCCTGCCATTCCTACTGTGTGTGAGTGTGTGTGTGTGTGTGTGTGTGTGTGTGTGTGTGTGTGTGTGTGTGTGTGTGTGTGTGTGTGTGTGTAGGTGTGTGTGTGTGTGTATGTGGTGTGTGTGTGTGTGTGAGGCCATTTTTGTGTACACCGGTGGTCGTGCTAGTTTGCATATTTCTGTGGATACTTCTCACTTCACGTAGTACCTGGGTGGAAATAGCTTTCACAAATGAAATTGCACTAGATGACCGAGGGATCGGAACCAGTTAGACTTTGGGATTCCTCCTCGAGGATGTTTCCATATCACTCTAAGAAATGACTTCGGTTCAACAGGGCGTTTCGTGCAGCTGACACTCTGCCTTTTTTGCCTCACACTTCACCAGCTTCCGCAGTGTGCACTGTCCACCATTTTGCCCTTAAGCTTCCATGGGAGTCTGGGTTGATTCACCCTGCACTGTAATAAGCTTAAGTGCTGCAGTCGGTCTGAGTCAACCACATAAACTACCTAGCTAATGGCCGATCACCAGCCTCACCGACCTCTCCTGGGGCGTCCCTATGGTAACCTGCTGGCTCCCTCTGCGTGCGCTCCCATCTCTGCCTTTGTACAACGCCTAATACATATTCATACCCAAAGTCTGTTTGTCCAAATAGAACATTGTGCAGTGCTTCTCTGAATCTTTATGGAAATGATCGTTGGTGATGTTGATGTTTGATTATTTAGTTTTTTTTGTCACATACCGAACACTTCTCGCCCTGTCTCTCTCTACGTTGCTGCGTTTTGCTCAGTGGTCCGTTAACATAGGCTCACGTGTTCTTCACTCGCTCCAGCCTTCAGACAGAACCGCGCGGGCCTGCTGTGGGGTTGGTTCTCACCTTAGTAGTGGTGTCTCTTTGGCGTGTTCCCGGGGGTACTGGATCTAATGTATGTGTATTTAACGTGTTTTGCAGCAGTGAGAAATACACCAGACGACCGACAGACCGACTGACTGCCCTTATTAATTTAGCACGTGTGCCTCTTGAGATATTTACAGGTTGAATTATGGAAGCGCATGAACAATTTACACACGGGGTGGTGGGATGTGGTGGGCCGCTCAAATACGGATCAGTCGGAGAAAACAGTCACTCATTGGCTTGATGTAGTTTGTTTTGAGAGGCTGTCTAAGCCAATTAAAATACTTTCGAGAGAAAGAGAGTGAGAGCGAGAGAGAGAGAGAGAGAGAGAGAGAGAGAGAGAGAGAGAGAGAGAGAGAGAGAGAGAGAGAGAGAGAGAGAGAGAGAGAGAGAGAGAGAGAGAGAGAGAGAGAGACAGAGAGAGAGAGAGAGAGAGAGAGAGAGAGAGAGAGAGAGAGAGAGAGAGAGAGAGAGAGACCATCACTCTCCCGGCCGTCCATTTAAAGTGGTTCTTTAACGATACTCTAAAGTCTATATATTAGCGAGGCTCTCTCTCTCTGTCAGTATCTCCTCTCCCGTCTCGCGCCTGCCACACCTCGCGCTCTCCACCTAATGAATTCTCCCTCCCTGCTCCGCTGTTAGCGGGAGAGAGAGACCGAGAGAGAGAGAGAGAGACAGACAGACAGACAGACATGTGTGTGTGTGTGTGTGTGTGTGTGTGTGTGTGTGTGTGTGTGTGTGTGTGTGTGTGTGTGTGTGTGCGCGCACGCACCCGTTTACTGAGTGTGTCTGTGTGCGCGTGTGTATGAGAACGCAGACAGAGAGACAGAGAGAGGAGAGCTGTGTCAGAGGTCAGAGCTAAAGGGTCGGGCATGAACTTTCCGAGATGAGGGTGATCAGAGAGCAGCTTGGCAAGCGTGAGGGGAGTTCATCTAGAAAAAAAAGAAGAAGAAAGGCAGGCGCAATACTTAAACATACACATAAGCAACATACGTTTCACTCCAAAACAATACTCCACATGGATTTGATTCGTTGGGGCCAATGCTGCAGTGGCTAAGCTAGCGCCTAGCGGGTGAGGGGGCTAGGCAAGCCGGTCAGCTGGGCCGGCTCCACCGTGAGAAGGAGAATAAAATATCACCGACATGTTGCTGTCATGACGACTTAACTGCTAATTATACCCGGGGACCTTGGAGAGAGAGAGACATTTGAGAGAGAGAGAGAGAGAGAGAGAGAGCTTTCACTAGAGGCATTAACATTGGATGATGTTTACTGTTGTTGTTGTTGTGGTTGTCCTGTCTACCCGCTTTGGAACGAGTCAAGGCCGTTGTTTTCCGCAACACCATATGGGAATGTGATTCTGCCTGGCCTTTTCATTGATACAAGCCCAAATGTGTGTGTGTGTGTGTGCGTGGGTGTTTATTAAAATAGTGTCTCTCTGTGCAGGTGTGAGAGCCCACAGAGAGAGAGAGAGAGAGAGAGAGAGACGGAGAGAAATGCGAAACAATGATTACACTGAAGTGTGCTATTTCAGCACCATGGACACTGGACAGTGCCATGGATTTATCATTAAACAGTCATCTGCTGATTATTAAGTTTATTGTTAACTGCTAATTGGCTATTTCAGAACCACGGTCGACGCTATTTATTTGACCAATAATTTGCTCTAACCTCACCGAATCAAGCCACACATAATCAACCCACACACAACAACAAACTACAAAGTCTGCAAGGCAAGCAATGTGTAGCCTGCAGTTAATAGAATAGCCAAGCAAACCAGGCGCTCTGCAACACAAGCAGCAACAGACAGCGCTATTTAAGGCTACACGAAATGGCCAATGTCCAAAATGTCCAAAAACTCAACAACCAAAAACACTTTTTGAACACGGCAAACTCGAACGTATTCCCGATGTATATACAGCATATGACGGAAATACAGCGATGGAAACAGAAATTCAGCAGACAGACTGCTAGCTTTAAAAACTCCCGGGCCGAGAGTGGCTGGATTGGGTCCAGGTGGGCCCCTTTGTAACTAGAGTGAAGCATGAACCCCCCCCCCACCCCCAGTAGCTAGCCACATCGTTTTCATGACTCGCCAAAGTTATTTTTGGTTTGATGTCAAGTCCTGCTTTCAGCCGCTCCACTCCTCTTCAACATCATGGCCATGAACCGATCCTACAGCCTCCCCCTCGGACCCCCTCTGTGCTTTTCCAACACACAATACGACGGGGCCAACCTTGACTCCTCAGAGTTAGCAAGAAAACACTTTCGTCGTGCCGCCCGCTGCCTCTTTCTTTCTCTCTCTTTCTCTCTCTCTCTCCCTCTCCCTCTCCCTCTCTCTCTCTCTCTCTCTCTCTCTCTCTCTCTCCCTCTCTCTCTATCTCTCTCTCTCTCAGCGACTCAGCGCTGACTTGAGACTTCATTTTCCAGTCCTTGCGGGATGTCAGTGTGTGTGTACACCCGCCTGGCATGTTCCTTTTGGAGTACCTTGCCATGTTCACTCAGGCCCTCGGGGACAGAGCCAGGCAGAGACAGGGATGACGGCGGCGGAGGGGGGGGGGGGGGCAGGCACATCACTGTCTACTGTCTCTCTCCACCTGCTGACGTCATCTCACGTCCTCTCCTCTCCGGTTCCCTTTCCAGGGCCGAGGAAAACTGCTGGCCCACCTCGGTATGGATTTGATGTTGAATTGTTTCTCTATTGGTCCGGTCATGCGTTTGTCCAGGAGGCGGTGGAAGGCGCCCGCTGCTCCTAGAGGCATGCCGTGCGTGCCAGTCCGGCATCGGGAGAGGGCCAGCGGTCTGATGAAGCTGTTGCTCGTCTTGACATGGTGTGAACTCGTGCCTGGGGGTGGGGTGGGGTGGGGGGGGGGGGGGGCTCTCTAAAAAACCAACGCAGAGAACGGGATAGAGAAGAACTGGCTGCAACACGAAGGAAAAACAAACGCTCCTGTATTTTTTACTAGAAAATCCACCCAGGCCAGCTATGATCGATAAAAGCCTCTGGCTAACAATACTAGTAGCACATTTGTGCAGTAAACACCTTTTCATTGTGTGTGTAAAGAAAGCTTGTTTCATTGACCTTGTAAAAAGTGTGTTTCGTGAAAGACAGCGTCTTCATCCTCTGGATTTGATTGGATCAACTTATTTCTTAAGGAGAGGGATGGTCTCTCTGGACCAGCAATGCCTCCGATCCGGCAGATGGTAGTCGTTATCGGCGTCTGGAGCGGGAAACGGGAATACATTGGTCTCGCCGCTAAACACTCCTGACACTTCATTAAGGGATGATCGTTTTTCCTGCCGGCCCTCCCCCGGCCAAACGAAGCCAGTGTCGGCCTCCTGAGGTCTCAACGCGCCGCTCTCCCCTCGCTCGTCTCCAGTGACGTCGGAGCCCCTCTAAACGTCCCTGCCGTCCCATAAAGCAACTATTTTACCCGCTACATTTTGGAACTATTCTCCCCCCTTACCCAGACATCTCGGCGCAGCCCTGCAGCCATCCCCCAGGCCCCTCTAAACGTCCCTCCCCAGGCGTTCCTGCTGCGGCGGCGGTGTCACGGCCCCTCCTCTCCTCCCCGCTGCCGTGTCTCTGTGTTCAGGGTGACTGCTCGGGAAGACAGGGGCTCGCCTCCGTGGGGGGAACAAGTGCTGGCCGCAGTGTCTGTGACGCCTCCGACGAATAAATAAATGAAGTACAATGCATTTAATACCCACACACACACACACACACACACACACACACACACACACACACACACACACACACACACACACACACACACACACCACACCCTCACACACACACACACACACACACACACACACACACACACACACACACACACACACACACACACACACACACACACACACACACACACACACACACACACAGACACACAAACACACTCTCTTGTGGCTCCCTACAACCATCCACACACACACTCATATACACCCCCCCCCCCCCACACACACACACATACACCCTCTCTTGTGGCTCTTTACAAACATCCACACACTCTAACACATGGTTTGGTGCCTCCGATGGGCACTGTAGCATCCCCACAGTGGCCATCTAAACGTGTGATTCCCTTGGTCTTAAGCTGCGAGGTTGTCTCTGTGATGTTTTCACCAGGTTGTGCTGCGTGTGTGTGTGTGTGTGTGTGTGTGTGTGTGTGTGTGTGTGTGTGTGTGTGTGTGTGTGTGTGTGTGTGTGTGTGTGTGTGTGTGTGTGTGTGTGTGATATGTCACCTTGTGTGACCGCATGCTCAAAGAGCTGTCCAAGGAGCTGTTGGTTGGTAATAGTTTGACCCCGCCGCGACACGACTGTTGGACCACGTCGTCGGTTTAGAGAGTGGGAGGTGAAGTGAGGGAGAGGGAGGTGACTCCTGGGACTGTGAGTCTGTGCGCGGTTGACCTCATGCCAGTGCCTCAGAGCCCCTGGAGGCTGCCTGACTGACTGGCTCCATGCGGCGCTCACTGCGGCAGTAGGCTAACCCTTGGTTAGTCCGTTGTCTCGATAAAACCACGATTCCCCCAGCGACTCCTCCCTCCTTCCTCTGCTATCAAGGCACCCGTTATGCTAAACGTAGTGTCCTCCTGACTAGGGTCAGGTGTCAGGAATAGCTGCTGGGATGATATTAGCTTCGGCTCGGCTATTAGAATCCCGGCCTTTGGCCTGATCGGAGACTCGACCTCCCGTCTCCCTCCGCCATTTTACCCTGAGCCATAATGGAAATATAAATGACCTGCTCTCTTCCAAAATAGATATGATAAGCACAAAATGCACCCGCTGGGGGAAATTGCTGACATTGGTGTTAGCCAGTAATCCATGGGCTAACCATACCCTGTGAGTAGGACACCCAGACATGGGTTTCTGGGCGCGTGGGGCAGGCACTGGCATATGCTTGCTGAAGCCCCCCCCCCCCCCCCCCCCCCCCGTATGAGCGAGGCAGGGCAGATGGCTGTGGAACTTGCCCTTTAGCTATGTGACTGAGCTCCCCTTTGAATGCAATTTGGCGGCATTGTCCACGCGCAAACAGAAACGCTGGGCGGTGTGATAATGGAGAGCGAGCGGTTAGCGCTGGCCCACGCTGCAGGTGAACGGCATTTACAGCACCTCACCCAGGAGACAAAATGTCAGGCAGGAGTCACGGGCACCGTGCTGTTGTGTGCTTGCGCATGCTAGGTAGGCCCGTGGTGTCTGTGTGTGTGTGTGTGTGTGTGTGTGTGTGTGTGTGTGTGTGTGTGTGCGTGTGCGTGTGCGTGTGCGTGTGCGTGTGCGTGTGCGTGTGCGTGTGCGTGTGCGTGTGCGTGCGGGTTTTTTTCCGTCTGCTCAGTCAGGTAGAGTGAACGCTGAGGTGTCTCTGGCATGCCTGTCTGTTTCTTTCCTCCGTGAAAGGTCCTCTGAGCTCCCAGGCTTGTCTCCTCTCTGACGGAGAACACACTGACAGCGCCGACACACTCTGCATCCCAAAGACGCAGACACACAGAGGGAGAGACGGGGGGGACGGCACGGGGGGAGAGGTGGATGGAACAAGAGAGATGTAGAGAAATCGAGATAGAGAGAGGGAGGGAGAGAGGGAGAGACATACAGAGGGAAAAAGAGAGTTGAGGGAAAGAGAGATACAGGGAGAGAGCCAGAGAGAGTCAGAGAGAGAGCCAGAGAGAGAGAGAGAGAGCTGGAGGGGTGGGGGTGGAGGGGGGCCCTGAAGAGCCCTGTGCTGTGAGTCATCTTGGGGCTCCGTGCCTCTGCAGAGAGACCGGCCACTCTTTTAAGGACAGCCACGTTAATGATTCATTAGGAGAAGCAGGCACCATGGAGACGGGCTCGTTATGAGGAAGAGGCGGAGGGCGGGCGTGTATTCCCCCGGCCGAGGATCCCCGCGGGCCGGTCGCGGCGTCCTCGCTGTCAATCAGGCGAGTCCACGGAAACGGGAGCTCAAACCGGAGGTGTCTTTGATAGTTATGGGTTTTAGACTACCCAGTGTAAGCTCAAGCATTACGGAGCAGCCATTTTAGATTTCAAAGACCAACTCGTCAAGGTGCCACCCCCCCCCCCCCCCCCCCTTCTCGTTGAGCTCAGTCACAGCCGAACAACACTTCTGACAGTTCGCGTGTTAACCTCAATTGCCCCCCAAATTTGCGGGGCCCCCTTCAAATAGTATTTTAACGTAATTGGCAAATAACCCAAAATGTCGACCCTGTCAAAACACCCAGCCTCCTTCCAGCGCCGCTCAAAGGTTGTCCCGTGTTTTACCCACCTCCTGTCTTTTCCCCGTCGAGTTATTCACCGACACTCTGACTCTGCTACTGATGAGAGCAGTAATTACCGCAAGTTGATCCCAGCAAAATGCCACCTGTTTTGCCTGTCTGATTATATGTCTTTGTGTTGTGAAGAGCATCCCCACAACAATTCACGACGTTCCCGAACGCTGTAACGAGGGGGGAGGGGGGCGGCGGCGGCCTTTCCGAACCGCTTTGATACGCGTTGACCCGTAGGTCTGACGAGCTAGGTGGAGGCTGAACCTGTTTGTGTCTAGTCTCCGTTGTCAGAGGGAAAGGCCGCCATTTTATCAGAGGGAAAGGCCGCCATTGTCAACCGCCCGGTGTGCACATGACGAACGAGAACGATTGATGTTCAACGTCTTCAGAGACTCATTCAACCTTTTCAAATGGCGACTTAAGATCCTGCCTTCACTACTGTAGTTGAAAGGCTGACTTGATCTGTTTTAAGATACAACCGATTTGTTGTGGATGTCAAGGGTCAACCATAGGCCATGCACGTATTTTTCATTGAAAAACACAGCGATGCCATTGTCTTAGATCTTGGCCCGTTATTTGTTTGAGTCATCTGAATGTGTGTGTGTGTGTGTGCGTGTGTGTGTGCGTGCGTGCGTGCGCGTGCGTGCGTGCGTGCGTGCGTGTGTGTGTTTGCCATTTTGTGTCTCACTTTTCCGTGTGTCTGGGTCTCTCTTTCCGTGGGCTTTTGATCCTGCTTTGGAGTGGGTGAGCCCGCCGTGAAGAGGCCCCAGCCACGGCCGGGGAGACCTGCCAGTTGTCAACCTCTCCTCCGTTCCTCATCCGTATCACCATCCCTTTAACGCCACCCTCCATCATCGTCCTTATCTCGGCGCACTTCTTTTTTCCCTTTTTTTTTCATCTTCCGTCCGTCGTGGGTGCCGTCACCACTCGGAGCCTCTTTCCTCTCCGCCTCCCTTTCTTTCTGGAACATATTCCATGCTCACCTCTGTCTCCCTCTCCGGGTATTTATCCCCATCCCACCATCTCTCATCAGGATTAGCCGCTGCTGCCTCTGCCGCTCGTCTGCTAACGAGCTTCTCCCACGTTTGTCGCTCCGCGTAATCCCTGTTTTGTGCGGATTAACACGGCATTGTCACCGGATTAGGGTGTCATTGTTTCTGAGCTGACGAGGTGGGGATGTCTCTGTGTTTCGGTGTGTGTGTGCGCGTGCGTGCGTGTGTGTGTCTCTGTGTGTGTGTGTGTGTGTGTGTGTGTGTGTGTGTGTGCCCGCTCGCGCGTAAGTGTGTGTTTGGGTGTCCGCGGCACGTGCAGGAGGACTTGCGGTGTTCCACACGAGGTCTTCGTTTTCCCCCTCTTTCATAGAGGTTTACACTTTCTGAAGCTTCCCCAAACTTTTCTCCGGCAGAGAACGTTCATCTGCCTTCAATGGGGAGCGCGTAGACTTGTGCACCTCTCTCTAGCCTTTTCTCTCTCTATCCATCTTCCGTCTTTTCGTTTCATATCAACTTCAGACTCACAGGGAGACTGTGACAGCAACCTGCGGGCTCCGAAATATCTTGTTTATTGGCGGCGAGATGCGTGCTGTTCGGTGTGCGTGCGCGCGTGTGTATGTGTGTGTTTGTGTTTGTGTGTGCGTGTGTGTGTGTGTGTGTGTGTGTGTCCGTGTCTTGGTGGGTGTATAGGTAGAGAGCTCAGTGGACCATCCCGCCCCTCCGTCTGCCGGCTGGGAGAATCAGCTTGACAGTGACGAGACAGAGAGTGGGGCGAGCCGACAGGGCTGGCATGGAGAGAACGGAGAGAGAGAGCGAGAGAAGAGAAGAAAGGAAAGTGTTCACAGGGACGGCGCGCGGGGAATGTCATATTCCATCACCCTAATTTGTCTCAGGCTCTGTCCCTCTCTCGCTCTCTCTCTCTCTCTGTCTCTCTCTCTCTCTCTCTCTCTCTCTCTCTCTCTCTCTCTCTCTCTCTCTCTCTCTCTCTCTCTCTCTCTCTCTCTCTCTCTCTCTCTCTCTCTCTCTCTCTCTCTCTCTCTCTCTCTCTCTCACTCTCTCTCTATCTCTCTCTTCCCTCCTCCCCCACACCCCTCTGTCCTCTCTATGCTCTCTGTCTCTCGCGTTCACGATGACACACCTATAGATGTTGACATCTTTCTTCAATTCATTCGGTCCATCGATGGCTTAATGGGGGAAGGGGGGGGAGGGGGTCCTCTCGGTAAGCTAAACAGAGAGAGAAAGCCCCCGGGGGGGTCTGGACGGTGACCGGCGCTCGTAGGCTAACCCCCCCCCCCCCCCCACCACCACCTCTCTCTCCATCACGCCCTCGCTCCATCGCCGGCCCGTCCACCTGTTGCCCCTCGCCAGGTAGCAGACACCGATTGTTCACGCCTCACAGCGGCACCACGGTGGGGGGGCGTCAGGGAACGAGGAGCGACCAGCACGGCGTGACCGCGCGTGGGAAGCGGCGACCGGCACGGTTTCCCGGACTCCCCCGCGTAGCAGCGAGGAGAAGGGCCACGGCGAGGCAGTTCCCGTGGCTTTTACCAGCGCGGACCTTTTTCTTTCTGTCCAGGGATGTATGTTTTAGCGTGCGTCGTCTTCTTTGGGTTCGGATACGCAGACGTCTTTGTTGACTTGGCTTTGGTCGTTTGTGTCTGGCCACTTGTGTGTAAGATGGAGAATGTGATTGGGTGTTTAGCTTTAATTGGGTCCACTGGGGCTTCATTGGGGAGTTGAAGTAACGGAGCCGGCCCAGAGCTGATGGCCCTGTATTGAGCTGAAAATAATCTCTGGAGTGATTTATCGTGTGGTCTTGATATCTTTGACACACACACAAAGAAACAAACGCAGACCTCAAAACCGTAATGTAGAATCAATCCCCTTCTTTCACGATATCTCTCCCGTTGTTCTGTCCCGCCTCCCTGTTCGTAATCAATGTGTCTCTGCCGCCTGGTATTCCACCAGGGCTCCCACCTGGGTGTAGGGTCATGGCCGCGGGCTGGGGCAGGCAGCCCTGGTGATGTTCAGGGGAGGAGAACCCCCCCCCCCCCACCGCCCCTGCACACGCACGCCGTGCTGACACACAGACCCGAACACCCATCACAGAGGAAAATGCTGCACAGGCTTTTAGCAGATTTGAAGCATGGACTTTTTTTCAAACGCGACGTGCGTGGGCGCGCGTGTGTGTGTGTGTGTGTGTGTGTGTGTGTTTTGTTGTTGTGTGTGAGGCTTGCTGATGCATAAGGGAACAGCGCACCTGTTTGTTTACATGTGGGTCTCTTTTATTGGTCGCTTAGCATCACAGCGCGCTCTATTTAACCATTCAGAGGGTAGTATTTCTCTGGAGCCACCTGCAGACTGTCACCTTCCCGGAAACTAGCTTCTGCACTGTTGGTGGCTCCACCATGCCTATGTTCTGTATGCCATAGTGCATGCTCTGTCGGCGTTTATCGCTTTTTTCAGTGCTTGTGTCGTTCAGAGTGCCCAATCAAGTAAGAATTAGGAGAGCGTGTGTGTGTGTGTGGGAATGATGATCACAGGGCTTATTTATGGCTCCTGGTTGTAATACCTCCAGATGTTGCTGGAGGAGCTGCAGCTGTTAAGGTGTTCCTCGCCTCCCTCGCTCCTATACCTCGCTGCTGTGCGTGCGTGTCCTACCGGGGCCACACATCAAGTGCATCAAAGCGTCGGCCTTCAGCTCGACGTGTACAGTCAGTATGCCGTTCCCCCAAACGGTCTCCGCCTCTTTTGGGTCATGCAAACACGTGTGGGCGTTGGATCTTTTCCCCAGTCTTCTGGGTTTGTTTTTGAGTGTGTGTTCGAGAGCCGAGGGAGCGAACCCCGGAGGGCCGGGAATCAAAGAGAATGCGATAGTTCTTGGGGAGTAGCGTGTGGGATTTGGGAAACGTGGGACTAGAAGAAGGAGGCGAGCGGCTCCTCCCCGCGCACCGCAGCTCCCTGGGATCCCTGCTGTTGGTGTTCCTGCACCGTGTCCCAAACAGGACAAGAGAGAGCCCCTGCAATGTGACGGTCGGAGAGCCTACGTGCACTCAAACCTTTGTCACGGGAATCCTCTTTATTTCTGGGCACGTGTTGGGTCGGTGTTTTCTTTACGTCAGGGTCGTAGAAGCACCCACCCACCCGCCCGCCGCGGTTGGTGCATCAAAGGGGTTGCCTCGACTACAAAGAGGTGTTCCCCTCTGAGACGCCCCTTCTTCCCCGTAGGAAGAACGGGAGTGGATTTTATTTAATCGTCAGCTTGATTTGTTGTTGGTTGACTCCTGTTCTCAGTTGACTTACCTGGTTAAATAAAGATGTGTGTTAGACGCTAAGGGACGAAGGAGAAGAGGAGGATGGAAGGAGAGTAGAAAAATTGGTCCGAAAAAAGTGATTTTATTGAAGTGAAGTTATTTTCTACGTTCCTGGCATTGAAGTACAGGGAAATTAATAATGTATATAGGAA
>JAPMUY010006479.1:25000-47500 GCA_026901105.3 Galaxias olidus
CTTCCTACCTCCTTTCAACGGCAAGCTTACCCTCATGCGACGGCATTCTCCCCTGTCCTCGACTGGACCGTCCTGTCGCCGCCTCGGATGGACCACTGGACTCTGAAAGGAGACGTGTTCAGATGAGGCGCCTCGCGTTGACTTCCTGTACGTGTTCTTACGCCATGGACAGGTGTGCTCTCAACGTTCAAGGAGGACACGCGCTAATAATGTTGGGGACCAAAAGGCTGCTCCGAGGAGAGGATCTCCGTGTGGCTGGCGCTCCACTCTTTCTTCTTGAGCTCTGCCCTTGTGGTCACCGGTCACAAATAGGATGAGGTGGAGGGGAGTGGAGAAAGACGTATTCAGATGACGTAAGAGAGGGATGGTATGATGGATGGGAAGGCAAGTGTGTGTGTGTGTGTGTGTGTGTGTGTGTGTGTGTGTGTCATATGTGTGCATGTGCGTTACATGTGTGTATGTTAAAGCAGGCAAAATGGAGTGATGGACGAGGCTCCTCCGTCGCCGTCCCAGCGGTGGAGGTGCTTACGGCCCCCGCGGGCCCCAGGGACGGCTCCTGTCAGCGCCACCCGGCCCCCATGACTTATGGAGCTGCCAACGCTAGCACTCCGAAGGGGTGGCCATCTTCCGGGCCCCGCCACGACGGGCGTCACTCTCCCCTCCCTGGGGGGGTGTGGGGCACTGCTCCTCACGGACACCCTCGTCTTTGGTGGGCCTCCACTTTGGCGTCTTTTCAAACCGGGCTCGGTGGTCGATCGGGAGTGGGGGACGTCCTCGGGTGGGAAGGGTTTGAAAGTGGCCGTTGATAAGCGTTGGGTTGCTCTCCCTCTCTCTCTCTCTCTCTCTCTCTCTCTCTCTCTCTCTCTCTCCCTCCCTCTATTTTTTTTCTCTCTCTCTCCCTAACCTCTCCTGACTTCATTTGTGAGTGTGTGTGCTTCATAAGCCTCCCAGAGATAGAAATTGAAGTATTGAGATTGTGACAAATGGCTGCCGACACGGCGGGACCACAGTGCAGAAATAAGGAGGTCCAGGCTGTGCTGCTGCTGCTGCTCTCTCCCTCCTCTGGCCTTTCCCGTTAATAGAGACGCATGCCTTTTCAGTGGAACAGTGCGCTGGGAGAGAGAGATACGTAATACATTTACATATCTGTTTATTTTTTTATTCGATTTTTTTTTTATGCAATATTCAAATTTTCTCTTTGCATGCAGTGGACATTTCTGTTCTACCAGATATGAATGTTGATGCAAACAGATTTGTGATATATATATATATGTATATATATATATATATATATATATATATATATATATATATATATATATATATATAATCTCATTAAAGCATAATCTAGCTGGCCGCAGTGTGTCCAAAACCGTCATGTACCAGTTTGCTGCTCCAGGACATCATTCTCCTACCCAGGGATGCCACTGCTAATAGCTCTATTACACATAATTGACTGCCAAAACTAATAACCTCAAATGAGGAGTCCAATGAGAATATCACACACACACACACACACACACACACACACACACACATGCTCTTTCTCTGCAAACACACACACACATTCTCACTCACACACACACACACACACACACACACACACACACACCTTTGACGTGACAGCGCCATGCCCTCAATCAGGGCTGATGTAATGAAATCCGTCATCCCACTCGTTTCTCTCTCTGCCCCCTCTCATTTTCTGCCCCCCCCCCCCCTCCTCCTTCCCCATCCCTCCTCCCATCCCCATTGGCTCTGACTTGCTCTTCCTCACCCTCCGTCTCTCGCTGCCACCCACGCTGACCCACCCTCCCTCCTCCCTCCCTCCCCTGCACTCTCCCCCCCTGTATCCTCCATCACACGGTCCACACCTCAGAGAAAGCAATGTGTTTCACTTTGAACATTTTGTTCTGGGATTTCCATCTGGCTGTGTCCATTACATGACATAACATTACAATCATTTAGCAAACTTACACAAAAATTGTGCTTTCAAACCAGAGAAGGTATCCCCTCCTCCCCTCCTCCGCTCCTCCGCTCCTCCCCTCATCCCTCGCTCTCTCTCTCTCTCTCTCTCCTGTCTATTGCCAGACTAGATGGGCGATGACAAGCGAGGTGTTGAAGAGCGATACTGTGGAGCACGGCGAGGCCTACGGGGGGTTGCAATAACACGCTCCCACCAGCAGGGCCCCCGTGGCGGTACCACTGTGCTACAGCCGCAGTCCCTAAGGCTAATATGCTAATGGACAGAGTCCTCGTGGCCTTGCTAATCTGCTAGCGCCCGCGTGGTGGATGTTGGGAGCACGGGGTTAAAGCAAAGGGGTTCTGGAACAGTGAAGCGTGCATTAGGCAACTCTATCTGACAGAATGGTTTAGTGCCTAGGGAGAGCTTCTTTCACGGTGTCAGGGGAGGGCCAGGGGGCCGGGGCTATCTACACTCTGCTGGGACTATGTCATAACAACCATACAATTCAAAATTCTAAATATCTTGTACCTCTGCTCTCTCTCCAAACTGAGAAGACAGCTCCACGCTCTCTCTCTCTGTGTGTGTGTGTGTGTGTGTGTGTGTGTGTGTGTGTGTATATGTATGTGTGTGTGTGTGGTAGAGGAGCTGTCCAGCCTGAGAGACAGACAGAGGGGCTCGCTGCAGTAGCACGGAGAGGGTCTGCCAGTGAGCCAAGATGGTGCTCGGCCTCTATCCCTCTCTCCCTCCCCTCCCTTCCCACCCCCATCCCATCCCTGCTCCCTGGAGCCTCGGCCAGTCCCAGTGGAGACACAGAGTTCCATCCAAAGTCCAACACATGCCTCGATCAGCCTCCTCGCCGTGGGCGGGCGGGCGCGCGCGCGTGCGTGCGTGCGTGTGTGAGACCGACCGTCAAAGTGGGCCCATGTGGTGGTGTGTTGGGGGCGTTTGTATGTGGTAAAGGGGGCCACATGGGTCCGCAGCGCGGACCCTCCTCCTCCTCCTCCTACTCCTTGATGTGTGTGTCATGGCTGCACGCATTCCCTGGCGTGGCTTTGCGTCACTTGGTGCTCACGAGACAGAGATGGATGGCCTGTCAGTAGGAGGCAGCATGGTGGCCGTCTCTGTCGCAGGGCTCTTCACCTCCTGCTCTCTAACTCCTTTTTTAGGTCAGGGTTCCGGCTCACGACGGGGTCACAGGGACAGTGTTTATTAATGCTGTGTCTTCTTTTCATTAGAAAGGTGGACACGTCGAAGTTGGAGTCTGATTCTGTTTCATTGCAGGAGGTCTTAGATCTCATACAAAGCCATTGAAAATGAGGCTCTGAGTGAGACACCCGTGGTAGGAAGACTCGACACAGTGAGACACTGAACATACACAGTACAAAATAAGGTGTTAATATTTAAGAGTTGACTTTAATAAACCCAAAGGGAGTATTCCCAACACTCTGGAGAGCAAAGGCGCTCAAATGGTGGAGTTAAAAGAAAGTTAAATTCTGCAGAATCCTCTCCGGGAACCATCACCTTATCGTGGTGGAGAGGTTTGTGTGTCCCTATGAACCTGGGGGCTGTGTTGTCTGGAACCTTGTGTTCCTGGTAGGATAGCAGTGAAGATTATACTCTACAGCGTGTTAATACGCGCCACTCTTCATCTGTCTTCTGGATTTGCAGCAAGGCATTGTGGGGTATTAAGTGTAATCTACCTTTTCAGTGTGATTATGACCTGTTAAAAAATACAATGGCACGTCATTTTTAATGTGGGAGGTCTGGATATATAAATTGAATCCTTCGGAGTAGTTTACTAGTGTTGTTTGAGCACTATGGACATATTTGTTGCGTGATAGTTGTAATTGCTGTCTGTAACCATTAAGAAGCTCTAAGATTCCGATCCTTGTAGATCTGAATTGAAGCTCAAATTCGTTGAGTATGATTTTTGTGTGTCACTTGCAATCTTCATGACCATTGACCACAGAGTCATCCCCTCTATCATGAGTTACATTACAGTAAGTTAGGAACACCGCCTGATGCAATCGAGATGGAACACTGAAGAGGCAAACAAAATTCATCCATCAGTGTAAAATATAACACTTAAAAGTGTCAAATTTTAAATAATTATGGGTTAAATGAATAACTCTGTGGAGTGTGAAATTACAGTGTTAAATATTTGTACACATCCTAGTGTAAATTTTCTCTCAAATTTGAGTAGAATTTGCTCTACAATTTAACACTGGTCATTGAGTAAATGTAACACTATTTTTGAGTGGGACCAAATGTCATCTGAAACGGAGTTGAATTTGACTCTGTAAGTGTTAAATGTACACTTCTATTTTTACTGTGTAGGCACGTCACATATTCAACACTTCTCGAGCGAGCATCGGTGTCTGTATGAAAACAGCAGGTCATAAAACAATTTTGCAACTTGCCCTTTATTCGTTATTCTAGGGACTCTGCCCTGGTACCCGTGCCTTACGTGTAAAGATAACCCCGGTCATGCACGGGACACACAGGGTCCGAAGGGGTGCAGCCATCTGGAGAGACGGGCGTCCATATGTTCCGAGACATGTGTTGCAACAGGCTGCTTTCACCCCTGACTTCATCATCACCATCGTCATCATCATCATGTTCATAAGTCATCTCTAGACGTGATTACACTCCGTGATCTTATGTTCATATCGTGTTCGTGACATTCGCTTTATTAGACACATAGTCCCTTTTCTTCTTTGTGAGATCTGTGCGCTTAGATCGATAGATAATTTCTAGTCAAGCCTTAGAATTAGTTCCACACCAGCGATAGACCAGGAAGTGGCGCAAACGCACTCACGCACAGGTGATGGAACGGTCGCAATGGGAATCCCATCCGGAGGAGTGAGGTCGTTTCTAACGTATGTTCATCTTCTTCTTCTTCTTACGTCTTCTTCTAAATGATGTCTTCTCAGGTCTTCTTCTTTGTTTTAGTTTTTTTGTTTTTTTGTGCATCCACACCAATGCACACCGTGTGTGTCTTCTTATTACGATGGGAGCGGGGTTGTTTTCTCCGTTCATCGTTGGCCTTGCGCTGTCGGAGGACGGCTTGGCAGGATAATGCCACTGGGGTAGTGTCATGGCATCAACTTTCTCCTCCTCATATTTGTTCAGCTTGACCCAACACGGGGTCTGGCTTTTGTGTCTTCGTCCTGGAAAGAGCACACAGACACACGTCCCCGCACACACACATACACACATACACACGCACACGCACACGCACGCACGCACGCACGCACGCACGCACGCACACACACACACACACACACACACGCACACACGCACACACACCCACACCCACAGAGACATGTGTACACACTTTATCCTTCTGCAATTTCTGTCTCATTATCCGCTAATCTCTTCTCATCACCTTCACGTGATCAGCGGTGCGGACGTGTGACCTCCCCCCGTTAACCCTCTCCCTTCCCTTGTCTCTCCTCCCTCCCCCCGTCACCTCCCTGCAGCCCTGCCCAGCTACACCTGTGGAAACCCGGGCCAGCTACTCAACGGCCTCCAGCAGGCGACAAGATCCGCTACAGCTGCAGCCAGGGCTTTGTGATGGAGGGCCACACCACGCTGTCCTGCCTGGCCACCTCCGCCGGCACCGCGGCCTGGGACTTCCCCCTGCCCTACTGCCGAGGTATAGGGACCCACACCCACACCCAGCAGCAGCCACGGGCACCAGAGCTACCTAGAGGTGGGCTGGGGTTTCAGAGGAACGCACACACACGCGCACACACACACACACACACACACACACACACACACACACACACACACACACACACACACGCACACACGCACACGAGCGCGACAAGTAAAGCGCTCCCTATCGCCCCCCCAGGCTGCCGGGGTCTTTCCAGGTAGAACATGTGCCCAGGCAGGGCGCCACATGTCTTACCTGACGTCTTACCTACCCTGCCTCAGTCGCCCGGTCGGGTGCCCGTAGCCTTTGTCCTTCACTGGCAGCTGACAGGGACCCCCCATGCCCCCCGTCGCCGACCCGACACCTGCCACTGTGACTTGTCAGGGCCACTTTGACGTGCTCCTCCCAATTTAGCTCCTGCCCCCAGACAGCCACCGTGGGTCTTCTGTGGGAATTACTTCTGCTATGTTGGAGGGAGAGTGTGCAGAACGTGACATTTGTGTGCAAGCAAAAGCCCTGCATATTGAATATGCATGCAAAAGTTAGTGTGCGTGTGTGTGTGTGTGTGTGTGTGTGTGTTATCGGTGTGTGTGCGTGTGTTTTCGGTGTGTGTGTGTGAGTGAGCGCGGGTGTGTTCGGTGTGTGTGTGTCTGTGTGTGTTTGTGTGTGTGCGTGTGTGTTCGGTGTGAGTACGTGTGTGTTCGGTGTGTGTGTGTGTGTGTGTGTTCAGTGTGTGTGTGTGTGTGTGTGTGTGTGTTGTGTGTGTGTGTGTGTGTGTGTGTGTGTGTGTGTGTGTGTGTGTGTGTGTGTGTGTGTGCCCGTTGTGTGTGTCAGCGTGCATGCGGTGCCGGGTACTGTGACACAGTACCATCTGTGCTCAGGCTGGAGTCAGGAAGCCTGCGCGGGGACACACATGGCATGGCTGAGTGCGCCAGCACAGGACCTCTGTTTCCAACACACACACACACACACACACACACACACACACACACACACACACACACACACACACACACACACACACACACACACACACACACACACACACACACACACACACACACACACACACACACTCCTTCACACAGCCTTCCATCCATCCAGCTCAATCTCTTATACGAGGTGTGTCATGCTCCTTTGCTCCCTCCATTCGTTTGACTCCCCCTGGTTGGTGAACATTTGTTTGTTGGTAGATCTTAGGGCACCTCTACTCAGCCTCCTCCCTTCTGCTCCCCTCCTCCTTCTTCTCCTCTCATCACCCGGTTAGACATTAAAGAGACCGAGCAGCCCGGATATCATAAATATGCCACTTCCTGTCGGGAGACGACACGCCAGCAGGTTTTAGGGAAAGCAGCCACTTCCGTCCTCCGTAATGGAGTCCTCCCCGTGCCACGTAAAAGCCCGGCTACACAGCCGAGCGGCTCCTCACCAGGGCCCGGGGAACGCCGTTAATGTCACTCCAATTACACCCGGCCCGCCCGCTCGCACGCTCATCCGCACGCCGCTGCCCCCCAATTTAGGGGTTAAGAAGCTGGCAGAGCGCGCGTTCTCTGGTTCTCGGGCCTCCGTGCTAGCCCTCGTTGGATGGCAGACTGCGGGCCAACAGGCGAGTGTCTGCTGCGCTCAGTACCCACTCGCTCTCCCCTCCCCCCTCGCCAACGCTGGGGGGCCGCGGCGCGTCTTTGAACGACGTTTCCAGGCAATGTCTTCCTTCTTTTTTCCTCGTTTTCTTTTTCTTTTCCCTGTCTTCTTTCTTTTATGCCCACGTCTTGTTTTTTTCCTGTGCCCTTCATCTTATTGTGAAGCGTCCGTAGCGTTAGCTGGAGGCAGGTGTGTTTCCCCGGGGTGGCATGTGTGTGTGTGTGTATCTTGCTCCTCGTTGGGGAAGCCACCGTGCTCAGGGACGCCAGCCAGTTGGATGGGATTCTCAGGAGATTACTTTACTATCAGAAAAAAGCTTTTTCCCTCCCAAAGGCTTGCCTCAGGGCTTCTGACACAACAGTCGATCTGCCTTTTGAGTCGGCGCATGTGGGACCACCCGTGGTTGTGTGTGCACATGGGTGCATGTGTGTGTGTGTGTGTGTGTGTGTGTGTGTGTGTGTGTGTGTGTGTGTGTGTGTGTGTGTGTGTGTGTGTGTGTGTGTGTGTGTGTGTGTGTGTGCATGTGTGTGCGCGTGTGTGTGTTGTGTTTGCAGGCTAGTTGCTATGATACTCAGGTTGGCCTAATGGAACTCCAAAGCTCCCAGCCCTGTATGGAGGAGCATGAAATGCATGGTGACAGCTCTCCTATGTGGCACACACTACTGACTCTAGTGCTGCTCTATATCAGCAGGAAGAAATACAACACAACAACCTGAATGGAGTGTGCAAAATGAAATACAGGGGCACGCTTGTTTGGTTTTGGTAATATATAGATACATGACAATAAATAATACTATAGTTAAGACACAATAACAAAGTTATTTAAACATATCCTTTTGGAGGTTTTTGTCTTCGGTCTTGGTCGAAAAAACGTAGGGAGTCAGACAAAAGGTGATGTGACTCCCACTGTCTGAAGTCTTTCCACAAGCGTGAAGAGGCACACCAGGCTAGAATATCAATCCGCTCCCTTGTCCTTTTCTATTCCTCCCCTTTCAACCTCCTCCTCCTCTCCTTCCCCTCTCCGCCGTCACCTGTCACCCGTCTCCCCCGTCTTTCTCTCCCACCTCCGGTCATCCCCCCCGCCCTCTCCCCCCTCCCCTCCGTCCTCTCGGATCACCTGTCATCCTTCTCGTCCTCCCATCCTTGCCCTCCGACAAAGAGCCCTCTCTGGTTCACACCTTACCAGTTTCCTCTGGAGCGTGCAGTCCCCCGCCCTCCCTCTGGGGGGTTTCCATAGGGACAGCCGGGACCTGGGATTGACAGGTCTTAGTGCCCCTCCTCTACTCATCGCCCCCTGCCCACACACACCACATTGGACAGCCAGCCAGACGGTCCAAGATCCCAAGATACACACAAGCCAGGCGTACAAATACACACACACACACACACACACACACACCAGTTTTTATGAGTCGCATGGCACACGCACACCGGCCTGATCCCTCATTATCCACTGCCCCCATGAGCACACAGCCGTACAAACGCACGGACAGACAGACAACACGAGAGACGCATTCTTCACGAGACAACCACCGCATATTATCTGTGTTTGAATGACGCTCCGCATGTCATAAGTGGAGCGCTCTCAGTACCTCATCATAGTCTCTCATCACTACAGGACTGGGAGAGATAAATAGCGAGAGAGAGAGAGAGAGAGAGAGAGAGAGAGAGAGAGAGAGAGAGAGAGAGAGAGAGAGAGAGAGAGAGAGAGAGAGAGAGAGAGAGAGAGAGAGAGAGAGAGAGAGAGAGAGAGAGAGAGAGAGAGAGAGAGAGAGAGAGAGAGCAGGAGAGAGAGACAAGGCCAGGGGGCATAATTAACGTGGCACCACAGTCATGCATGCATTGTTGTTTTAATTGTCTCCTTAAAATAGAGGAGCAGGGGCGTGGTGGTGATTAGCCGGGATCCAAACCAAGCTGCATCTCATTGGGTTTACGTTGCCTGCCGTTGCGTCACCCCCCCCCCACCCCCCACCCCCCGCCAGCCTCTCCCTGTAGCACCAAGGTTAACCAGTAACCCCTGTCTCTTTCTCCGTGGCCTTTGGCTACACCGTGGCAGCCATGTAAACAGACCGCGCTGTGGTAGCTCCTATATTTGAGCATGGACCAGATTGCGGCACGGCATTCCGACGCTCGAGGGGCCACGCCGGGGAACGTCGCTGGGAATAAGTTTGCTCTGAAGTTGGGAACTTTGCGAGCCCCTGCGTCACAGCGAGACATCTCTTCTTATGGAGCTTCCTTGAGCCCCGGTTGGCAGATTCCGACGGTTTAAATCATTACTTTCCTGAGTCATCAATGGGAGACGTGCGTCGCTCTGCTCCCCTCCGCGGGGTGCTGGCAGTTTCCGAGAGCGATTGAATTGTCTCTCTCTCGTCGCGTTTCTGTTTTTAACTGTTTTGATTTGTCTGCCTGTCAATCCTTTTTCTTTTTCTTTCTTCTTCTTCTTCCGTTCGTCTAGCCCCACTCTAACTTTCCCAGTGTTGTTGCTAGAATGTTCAGTGAGGCTGGGAGGTATTTAGGTGAACACGTCATAACACCACCCTCTCTCTCCTGCGCTCTTCCCGTCCCCCAGCGGACGATGGCTGCGGGGGCACCCTGCGGGGTCAGAGCGGGGTGATCACCAGCCCCAACTACCCGGGGGAGTACAGCAACAACGCCGACTGCACCTGGACGGTGCTGGCCGAGCCGGGGGACACCATCGCCCTGGTCTTCTCCGACTTCCACCTGGAGTGCGACTACGACCTGCTGGAGGTCAGCGGCACCGAGGGCTCGTCCCAATGGTGAGTAGCCCGGCCCTGGGCCACCTTCCGAGGGCTAGGGAGGGGGGTTGAGGAATGGGTGCCTGGTGGTGGATGACAACTGGTTGTTGTTTTGTTTTGAAATGGATGCTGTGTTTTTTTTTTGCGATGACTTGGTTCATCAGATAGACTGAGAGTTGTTGCGTTGTTTGGGATCGGTGACTTGGCAGAGCTCTTATCTGCGAAAGAGGTCGAGCTGTACTAAGGTTTCATGAGATGGAGAGGAGAGAGAATTGATGCAGTCATAAAGTCCAGCCACTCTGTTAGACACGTGGGGGAGTTTGTCCAGATCAAAGTAAGTGCTGCACCACAATTTCAACGCTTGGTCATTAATAAACTGTTGGTGTAACAGTTAATTAACGTGATTTATCAGTAAATTGTTTCCCCTCATCGTCACACTCTTTCTCTCACAGAGACACACACACACACACACACACACACACACACACACACACACTCGAACAAACACATAGGTACACACACCCACTCTCCCACACACACACACACACACACACACACACACACACACACACACTCAGGCAGGCTATGATGAAGAGGTAGCGTGGAGATCCTGGTGTCAGTGTGAGTCTCTCACCATCTGTGTCAGCTCCTCCTCTCTCTGACAGCTCTCTCAGCTCAGGAAGTAATTAGTGGGCTTGATTACCTCTGCCGGCTCACAAGTGTAGCCCCGCTTCATACGCTCTTCCTCTCACACACACACACACACACACACACACACACACACACACACGCACACACGCACACACACACATGCTGTACATATGGCAACGTACACGTTGACAAAGTATGATTCACGTGCAAGCACTCACACTCTTCCATATTGCTGTGTGAACAGTGTGTAATGT
Organism: Galaxias olidus; assembly: GCA_026901105.3. Taxonomy (NCBI): domain Eukaryota; kingdom Metazoa; phylum Chordata; class Actinopteri; order Galaxiiformes; family Galaxiidae; genus Galaxias; species Galaxias olidus. The sequence goes on from JAPMUY010006479.1 coordinate 35,930, forward strand.
GTAGCTCGGACACACATGCACAAACGCACACACGGAGAAGCTGTGTCAACTTCCTGTGCTAATAGAGAGAGGAGCTAGGGCTCCATTGAGAGGTGGAAGTGTCGAGTGGCTTGGAGACGGACTGTTTTCAGTCAGTCAGCAGGTGGGGCCAGGGAGTAGGCAGCAAGCCTGGGGCTCACGCCATCGCTGGGAGAGTGGGCTGAGTCGGGGTGCAGGAAGTGATGTCGATGCCCACTCTTAAAGCAGGCGAGGCGGTGTATTGTTCGAGGGCCTGCCGGTCGACTCTGAGCCCGCCAGACCTCATGCCCCGGACGTGTGCCAGAGGTCGCTGGCTTTGTTTGTTCACCGCTGATCCACCTGAAAAAAACGTGGCTTTTGCGATCTAGCTAGCTTCAGTGTTAGACACTTGCATCTCGTGTTCACTCTGCAAAGTGTCTTTGACTATTTAGAAACATTCAAGGTTAAAGTAATATGAAGTGTTCCTTGCAGTGTTGTGTCAAAGTATCTCTGAGTTGTTTGAGGTCAGCTCCTGACCTCCCCCCTGCTCTGTGTCAGTCTGCTGTGTGTCCGTCTGCTCAGTGTCAGTCTGCTCTGTGTCAGTCTGCTCTGTGTCAGTCTGCTCTGTGTCAGTCTGCTCTGTGTCAGTCTGCTCTGTGTCAGTCTGCTCTGTGTCAGTCTGCTCTGTCTCAGTCTGCTCTGTCTCAGTCTGCTCTGTGTCAGTCTGCTCTGTGTCAGTCTGCTCTGTGTCAGTCTGCTCTGTCTCAGTCTGCTCTGTGTCAGTCTGCTCTGTCTCAGTCTGCTCTGTGTCAGTCTGCTCTGTGTCAGTCTGCTCTGTGTCAGTCTGCTCTGTGTCAGTCTGCTCTGTCTCAGTCTGCTCTGTGTCAGTCTGCTCTGTGTCAGGCTGTCTGCTCTCTGTCAGTCTGCTCTCTCAGTCTGCTCTGTGCTCTGCTCTGTCTCAGTCTGCTCTCTGTGTCTCAGTCTGCTCTGTGTCAGTCTGCTCTATCAGTCTGCTCTGTGTCAGTCTGCTCTGTGTCAGTCTGCTCTGTGTCAGTCTGCTCTGTCTCAGTCTGCTCTGTGTCAGTCTGCTCTGTGTCAGTCTGCTCTGTGTCAGTCTGCTCTGTGTCAGTCTGCTTTGTGGCAGTGTCTCTTCTGACGACGTCGTCATCAGCTCTTTGTGATTGGCTCTCTGGTGGCCGTCTCTAGCCCCCGGCCCTCTAAACACACTTCTGATTGTACCGTCTCCCCGACACTCGTTGCCCGGGGCGACGATAGCGGTGCACCTGTGGCGTGGCTCTTGGTTCTTGTTGTTGTTGTTGTTGTTGTTGTTGTTGTTTTTCTTGCGTGGCTAGTCGGATAGAAGTTAGAGTGAGGTAAAGGGACAGAGAGTCTCTGCCTGCACACTGTGTGGAGTCTGAGTCACACATTTCTCCCACTCCATCTCTTCAGTCAGCAACCTCTCCATCCCTCTTTCTGACAATCATCCTTTCTTTGTGACGACTCTTTGACTCACTCTCCTACTGCTGGTTACCTCGGGGAAGCAGAAACTATAATGTAGACTTGGCTAAGTGTGTGAGGGTGAACGTTGGGAAAGTGACACGGACAGACATTCAGAAAGGCAGACAGGCAAACACGCAGGCAGGCAGACAGGCAGACAGGCAGGCAGACAGGCAGGCAGGCAGGCAGGCAGGCAGGTAGGAAGACAGGAAGAGAGGAAGACAGCCAGGCAGACAGACAGGAAGACAGCCAGGCAGACAGACTGACGACTGACCGGCCAGATCTCATGGTGGTTCCCTGCCATAAGTGTCTGACAGGGATACGCCGAGGGCTTCTTGACTAATCCGTGAGAGACGGGAGACAAAGTCACTGGACAGTGGATGAGGGACAGGGGGCATCAGACGGGAAATTGGTATTGAGGAGCAGAGAAAGAGAGGGAGTTAGGGATGAGGAAACAGAGGGTAGGGAGGTAGGTGAGGGAAGGGGTGAGGGGGAGTTCAGAGCCTCCTAGCTGGAGACCAATTAGACTGGGCAGGCCTGACCCAGTAGCACCACCCGCCTCTCCGCTCTGCCTTTCACACCTCCGTGCCTGAGTGAGCCCCTTTCCACTGGGGATTCTCTCTCTCTCTCTCTCTCTCTCTCTCTCTCTCTCTCTCTCTCTCTCTCTCTCTCTCTCTCTCTCTCTCTCTCTCTCTCTCTCTCTCTCTCTCTCTCTCTCTCTCTCTCTCTCTCTCTCTCTCTCTCTCTCTCTCTCTCCCTCTCTCCCTCTTTCTTTCTCACACTGTATTTGCAATTATACTTTTAAACTCAAACAAGAATACCGTTTCGTAATTAGAGGTTTAGTTTAGAATGGATATATCTGGAAAAATTTGCTCCCAAGATCATTCCGTGTAATATCAAAGGAGATTCCAGCCTGGATCTAGAGGTTGTGGAAGTCCAGATCTGGGTATCTTGTGTTTCTTCTGTCTTGACCAGAAAAGCATTGGGAAAACAAAGCCTTTCTGTGTTCAATAGTCTGGAGCAACACTCAATTTAGCCTGTTTAATCACCATCGCTGATTTGTGTTCCTGTATGGGTTTATGAGGACACGTGTTTTCCTGTACCTGTGTATCTCTGTGTGTGTGTGTGTGTGTGTGTGTGTGTGTGTGTGTGTGTGTGTGTGTGTGTGTGTGTGTGTGTGTGTGTGTGTGTGTGTGTGTGTGTGTGTGTGTGTGTGTGTGTGTGTGTGTGTGTGTGTGTGCGCGCGTGTGTATGTGAGTGTTTGTGTGATGGATATTTACTCATGACCAGGAGGCATGGGCAGTCTGCCGGCATAAGCACTGACACATTGATTGGCAAGTGAGTTGGCCCAATGGGATCCAGAGGGAGGGGATCAGGGTCAAACCCATGCAACCTTCATAGATCCAAGACGCTCTCGGTAAGGCAGGTCAAGTTGACTTGGCCCCTGTTAACAATTTATCTGCGGGCATTTGTCTTGCTGTGCGTGTGTGTCTGTGTTTGTGTGTGTGTGGGGGGGGTCATTTCTGAGTGTGTCCGTTTGTTTGCGAAACACTGAGAGTTTGTGTGTTTAGAGTGTATGTGCAATTGAGGATGTGCATCTTTCCTTTACCTTCCTTTGGGCAATGAACTTTGTGTGTGTGTGTGTGTGTGTGTGTGTGTGTGTGTGTGTGTGTGTGTGTGTGTGTGTGTGTGTGTGTGTGTGTGTGTGTGTGTGCACGCGTGTGTGTGTGCGTGCGTGTGTGTGTGAGTTGACTCGGGCGGATGGGTTCCGGAGGTAAACATTCCGAGTGAATCCCGCTCTCCATCAGCCTCGCCCTGACAGGACGCCGCGCGGCCGCTCTCCCACGGGAACACATTATTCCGCCATTACACTCTTTGCATCCACATCGATTCCCTCCCCCATCAGCAGCCACTCTGAGGCAATGTAAATAACGCCCGGCGCTCAGCGCCCCATTCCACGGCCGCCGCCTCGCTCGCTCGCCTCTAAGTGGTACTTGCAGCAATTTGCAATTGGACTTTTCCCGCCGCCGCCTGCTGCCGAAAGCAAGCGCTCTGCGAAAGCGCCCATAATGCATTTTCGGAGCGGGGGGGGGGGGGGGCTCCTCCCGAGGAAGAGTGGGAACGTGTGCTCCCGCGCACCTCAGACACTGTGGGGAAGCGTTGCGTTTTCCCGCCGGGGATAATTGCTTGAAAGCCTTTTGTAAATGTACAGTTCAATGCCCCCGCCCTAAGACAGCCAAGGCGTCTTGTCTGCCGGCTTTGGGAAATGGATTCCCCCGATAGAATCAACCACTTCATCCCGTTTTCACATTTCCTTATTTCCCTCTCGCGTGAAGGGGCCCCAACAAAGGTGTTCCTCGTGTTCTTTCGCGATGTCCGTTGACATTCCACTCGCTCCCGTCGGCTCCTCTTCGCTCCGAGCACTCCGCCTCTTAACCGTTTCCTGGGACCGAGCTCGCCGACTTCCTGTTTGGAGATGTGAGAGAGCCCGGCGTCTGGGTCCCCACAGACCCCCTCTGGTTGTTTTGGAGCTACTTCCCCTCCTTCCCTTTTAAACCCGGCCTCCCCCCCCCCCCCCCCCCCCCCCCCCCCTCAGCCGTTGAGATCTGTGGGAGCGTACAGGGGCGCTCCCCTCGGTGCCCCGCGGAGGCCCGCGCGCGCCTCTCCAGAGGGCTGGAGCCCGAGAACAGTACAGCGCAGGGCGGAGCGCTGGATCCCCCATCGATTTGCTGCTCCCTCTCTCACCTGTGAGCCAGAGAGGCAGTCTGAGGCTTTTGATGTTCAGAGAGCAGCTCTCGAGAGGGGGTGTGTGCTGTAAATAGGAGCTCCATCCATGCTGTTCAATGTGAACACAATAACACATAAGAGAAGGGTCAGGGTCTCGGGGTTGTAGCCTATTATTGTCTCAGGGAAAGTTAACAAGACTGAGCTGGGAACAACATAAATCCATATCATGTGATTTTCCTAACAAAGAGCAATGGTGCTTCAGATATTTGGTTGCACTGGGCTTGTGTTTTGTGTTGTGTGCTTTTGTGTACATATCTGTCTTTGTCTGGTTTGTGTGCGTGCGTGCGTGTGTGTACATGCGCGCGCCATGCAGGCGAGAGGACAGAGTGTTCTAGACCCGGGCTTCACCCGTACAGACAGACACATCCATCATGGCTGCCAGTCACATGCTCCATCGTCGGATTGTGTGAGAGAGTGCGTGCACTTGGCCATTGTTTGCCCGGCAGCGCAAGAACATCTAATTGCCCACTTGTCCGCCCCTCTTCTCCCAGGCTTTCAAGCCATTACAACAAACGCACACACACGCTGGTGGTCAGTCAGGCATAAAAGATACATAGATATAGAAAGAAACCCACATGGCATTAAGGCAGAGGCATGATGACACATTGTTCCGTGTGGGCGTCTGCGTTCATCTCTGCCAAACCGGACCGGGCTGCCACATTACGGGAAGCGGTTGGCTGCTTGTCCTGTGAGTGGTTCTGACCATTGTTGGCAGACTGATCACGTTCAGTTTTAACTATGTGCGGACCCTCACTCCTCTCTCTCTCTCTCTCTCTCTCTCTCTCTCTCTCTCTCTCTCTCTCTCTCTCTCTCTCTGCCTGTCTCCCTCTCTCTCTCACTCTCTCTATCTGCTGGTTGTGTAGGCGTTGCACACCGTGTGAGAGGGGTAACACAGGGGGCTAACCATGGGATCTGCTCCGTAAGAGTCATGCCAGCGGAGCAGCCAGCGGGATGACGCAAACATGGACCGTTCATGAACGGCAGTGTCCATCTCTCTGTGGACGTGGTTCCAGACCGAATGCCGGCGTGTACCCAGCCTCCTGCTCAGCGTGTGGCGCGGGGCATTGCCTGTGATGCGCGTGGAGGTCCCCGGGGACTCGACGCCGCGCACATCGTCGAGTGCAGCGGCCTCCTGCGGGGCGGCGCCGGAGGTGAGACTCCAGAACGGAGCCGTCGACGCGCGTCAAGAGGCTTCTCGTCAGCGGCGGCAGAACGGGGCCCCGGCGCCCCGCCCCGCCGCTATTCCCAGAGATCCTTCTCCCTCTCTCTCTCTCTCTCTCTCTCTCTCTCTCTCTCTCTCTCTTGCTTCAAATATATCCATATGGCAGACTGATGACTATTCCTGTCAGCCCAAAAGTGCAGTGATCTCTTTTGAGGGCGTAAACTATGGTTCAAGTTCTCTCTCTCTCTAGTCGTGTGCCTCTCTCTCTCTACATTACATTCATTTCTTAATCCAAAGCGACTTCTCTCTCTCTCTCTCTCTCTCTCTCTCTCTCTCTCTCTCTCTCTTGCTCCCTCCATCCTCTTCCTCAGCCTCCCATCCACCTTTCCCCTGAAGATATCCATATGGCAGACTGACTGGACTGCCAACACAGCGCCCGTGGTTGAGGACTCAATTCTTCAACGTGCCATCGATCAAATTTCAACCTCTTTTTTCTTCTTCTTCTTTTCGCGTCCCCACCAAGAGACGAGTTTTGTCTCCAACACCTGGTGCGAACCAGCTGATGGCCTCCCCTCCCACGCGCCATCCCTCCCTCCGTCCCTCCCCCCTGGCCTGTGTCTTTCGACTCCCAGTCAAATCACTCGCCGTGAGAGGCAGAGACTGGCGACGGGAGGCATGCGTGCTGCGGAGAGCACGGCTGGACGGTTTGTTTCTTGATAAACCGGCCACGCGACCTTTTCCACATTTAGAGTTCAATCACAGTTCAAACTAGTTCAAACTAGTTCAAACAGTTCAGCGTTGCAGAGAGCTGCCGGCACTCGGCGCCATGTTTTCAGTTCGCCATGTGAAACATCGTTGCGTTTTAGAACAGCACTGTGCGCCACGCAAAATGCTTTAACGTGATCATTGTAGGCCCATCTCCTCCGTGCGCATGTTAACCGGGTCACAGATGCTCTCGTCTCTGAAGCCCGAGCCTGGACGGGAAGAGGGGCCACGGGGGAGAGAGCTGTGTCCCTGTCAGCGTGGCTATCTGGAGGCTGTGCTTCCCTCTGCAGAGCCAGCCACACACAGCCAGAGGTTAAACCTAATGGCCTAGATCTCCGTTCCGTCCCCCTGACTGGGTGGGGGGGGGCTTTGCTCGCCCCGCGTTCTGTTTGCCTAAGCACTGGCGGACCGCCGCGATCGCATCTGGGGGGACGTTAACGGGCTGATGGTCTGCGCCCTGAGGCACATTGTAGGTTGATGTGCTTATTACGGGGGGTCCGCTCGTGAATAATGTCCGCCAATCTGTTCTGTTTTGATTTACAACACGCCCCCCCCCCCCCCCCCCCTTGATAAAGCGCCCCCCCCCCCACACACACACACTCCACTTCATTCAGTGACCTCTGCAACTCTTCTAATTGCTACTCCTCTCCGCTAATCTACAAAACGCTGTGAAACCCAACAGCCCAGGCTCCACCCCGGCACCCCTCCTCCTCCTCCTCCGTCTTCCCAGCTGTTGTTCTTTATTAGCGGGCGGCTTCATCAGCTCTAATGGGATTCCGAGGCCGAGTCCAGGAAGAGCAAACGGACGCAAAGTTCACCCGCGGCTGTCCACACCGATCAATGCTACTAGTCGATCTTCCTCCTCGCCATACCTCTTTTTTTTTGTTTTGCCGTGGGTTCTTCATGATGTCAGATTCGATCCTTTGTCAGTGCTACTTCCTTAATCCGTTCCATTCGGTTCCTGGCTCCGGTGCGGTTAGGGATGTCCGGGAGCTTGTTGGCAATGTGTCCAGATTGGCAGCCATTTTAGAATTGAGCCTGCGGTCTTTGTTGACGTGGCTGTTTCCCCCCCAACATTCTGTTTCTATGGGGATGACACTAACCTTGACCCCACCCAGCTCCCCCTGAAATGGGATTGAGGTCAATGCTTGAGGAGTTAGGAGACTGCGGGAGACGTCACAACAGTCGATTAATCAATCGCTGTAATTAGCTTAGAGGGGAGATTGCTGTTGGCAGAGAGAGAGAGATGGAAGAGAGAAGGACGGAAGAAAGGAAGGAAGGAAGGAAGAAAGAAAGAAAGAAAGAAAGAAAGAAAGAACAGAAGAAAGGAAGGAAGGAAGGAAGGAAGGAAGGAAAATAAACAGACCTACGACCTGTCCTCTTCCCTGTTGTTGTGCAGTACACTGTTACACAACCTCAGATCTACAGGTTTACAACTCACACAACCTTCCTGTGTCAGGACTTTGTTCTCTTAGTGTTTGTGCGTGTGCGTCTCCGGGTGTGTGTCTCCATGTGTCTGTCTCAGTGTGTGTGTCTCTGGGTGTGTGTGTCCCAGGGTGTGTGTCCCAGTGTGTCTGTCCCAGTGTGTCTGTCCCAGGGTGTGTGTTTCAGTGTTTGTGTATCAGTGTGTGTGTATCAGTGTGTGTGTCTCAGGGTGTGTGTTTCAGTGTGTGTGTCTCTCAGCATGTGTGCCAGCTGCTGTCATGCTGCAGCACCAGCAGAACATCTTGTCCCTGCTGGTTCCCCGAGTGGACGGAGATGTCCCCCTGTCTGATCTGGGTCACCGCTCAAGCATAGTGTAGGGTGAATGACTTACTACTTGTGTAAATTACTCTTTATCAATTTTGTAGATTATCAATTAATTCATAAATTAATATTATAATCGATCAAGGTGATTAAGGGTAATTACCTATATACGGAGCACCACCACAGAATTTTGCGTAAGCACGGCTCTGCGGGAACCGAATCACTTTACCATTAATCTAATAATGTAAATTGGATGTTTTAGTCTCAATTCTGAAGTAGTTAAGTTCTGTGTTCCGAGAATAACTGATTGTATGAAACGAAGCGACACATCTGGGTTTGAATGCAAAACAATTCTATTTATTTACTAGTCTAACACACATGAAAATTACGGTTCTACAAAGAATGACTAAATAATGACATTGATTACTAAAGTGGTTAGTATCTACTTGTACACAGTATGACAATTAGAATAGACAAATTATGGTAAACACAACACAGCAGAGATTGTCTAAGCTTAGCATCACGCTCAATGCAGCAAAAGTGGGCTTTACGTTACTTTGAGGCGATAGGTGGCGTTGCTTAGCAAAAGAGTGAATTTTGATTCTCGGCCTGCCGGTTGTGGCTGGATGGATGGAGAAGCGATCCGTAGTTCAGTGGTAAAGTTCTGAAACAGAGTCCGTTGTGTGAAGTTGGAAAGTTCTGTAACTTAGTTTGTTCGAATAAAGATGGAAAGTCCGTTGAGTTAGTAGTGCGGTTTGAAACGTGGGTTTTCTTGGTTCTTGTCGATGACCTCGTGGAATGAGAACAAAGGGGACGCTGGTTCAGTTTGGATGATCCAGCAATCCAACTACTCACGTAGATTTGGTTAAAACTCTGAATCGTTTGAATCACGTTGAAAGTTGTGCGGTGGTTCAATAAAGGTTTCTATGCTCTGGAATGGTAAGGTTGAGTTCAAAAGGGTTGCAAGGGTTTTCGGGCCTGTAGTGAGGTCCAAGGCCTTAAATCCTTTGTTCAAAGAGTCGAGCGTGGTTCGATGAGTGGGGGTTGCCAATTTTATACTGTTAGAACGAAACGGCCGATCACGTTCTTACAGAGTTCAAAAAGCAATTCCTTTCCTGGTTGTGACCCTATTTATTGGAAGTATCCAAAGGAGGTTCCCAAAAGTTGGCTGGGGTCACCTGATTGGCTGCAGGGGTCAGCCCACAGAGGTGTACATTATCTCACTGTATGAGATAAGAGTTGTCAGCTTGTTTAGCTCAAATCATTTTCTTTCTATTTATACCTGTATGCTTGGAATATGTTCTATATAACGGCTGCAAAGCTTTCCCAATGTCAATGTGAACATTTTGATACCAAACTCTACCAGACTGATTATGTTAGTTAGTTTAGAAAAACAATACAAAATATATAATTATTACCAAATAGACACAATTGACATACAATATCTTCTCATGTTCAATGTCCAAGAATTTCATTGAATGTTCCTTAGGAGACAGTTTCTTACTCCCAATTAACTAATCCTTAGAGTGGAAACAGTGTGCTGGTTTGTGTGACTGTAAAAGTTGTGTGAGGGGAGCAGGCTGACCCCCCTGGAGTGTTCAGTGTGGCCATTTGGGCGTGTTCCTTTGTCTTACCCAGAGAGGGGGGAAGAAATGGTGATTGGATCCCCTACAATAGCTTCCCATCCTGACACACCCACCCACCCCCCCCCACACACACACACACACACACACACACACACACACACACACGCACACTCACACACACGTACACACACACATTTTCACTCAAACACAATTGACCACCCAGTCAACCTTCCAACCAGCGTTCCAAACCACTTTGATTCTCTGAGCCAAACTTTCCTCTCCCGTTTCCAATCACACACTGTTTTCACTGGTAATGACATTAAAGCTCTCGTCATGATGAATCAATTAGCCTTTCCGTCGCTCCGGGATAAACCAACACACAGATCCGTAATTGAGATGTAATGGACATGTTAGCTTTCCCTCGGCATGGGCGTTCCCACATTAGCCAGGGAATCCTTTAGACAACCCAGCTCAGACGTAAACATACATCTCAGTAGGTCCGGTGCCTGTCTCCTGAAACGCTGCGTCAACTGACCTTTTCCCTGTTCCAAACCCCCCGTGTAACAGGGGAATCCACCCGGCCAGGCCGACACGCTCCAGAGGAATATATTCCGCAGTGCGGCGTTGACGAGACGGCAGTGGTCGCGTTGAAGGTCACGTTGAAAGACGTAGTGTGTGGTTTCAGAGCACCCCAGGGTTTGAATGGCCAGCTCGAAGAAAGCCACGCCACAGGCTTTGAGATTGCTGGGAGGCAATGTGTGTGTGTGTGTGTGTGTGTGTGTGTGTGTGTGTGTGGGGGGGGGAGTATCCGCGTGGCGACAGATTGACAGCTTCATTAACTGTCGGTGTAGTTTCGGAGAGCACTCACCCCGCCACAACACACGCACAGCCACACACACACACACACACACAAACACACAGACACACACACACACACACACACACACACACACACACACACACACAGACACACCCACACCCATTGTGATGGACAGGAGAGAGGGGAAGCGCTCTGTCTGTGAATCGGCGGTGATTGCACCACTTAGTGGCGGAGTGAGGCTGTGATAACGCTCTCTCTCCTCTTCGTCAGCTGCCTCCTCCCTCTGATCCCCTTTCAGCTTTCTATCAGAAAAGAAGAACGGCGAAACGGACAAAGGGAAAGAGAGAGGTCAAAGGAAAGAGAGAGAGGGACAGCGGAGAGAGAGAAACGTCTATTTGGTCAAAGGAAAGAGAGAGAGGGACAGCGGAGAGAGAGAAACGTCTATTTGGTCAAAGGAAAGAGAGAGAGGGACAGCGGAGAGAGAGAAACGTCTATTTGGTCAAAAGAGAGAGAGAGAGGGAGAGAGGGACAGCGGAGAGAGAGGAACGTCTATTTGCCCTTGAACAATGACTAGGCATTTGAAGCGCCTCCAGGGGAGACAGAAGGAGAGCGAGAGAGAATTAGTGAGGTCGTCGGGGGTCATCTGGCCAACCGGCAGGCCACTGGTAACACACATCAGATGTTGCCGCGACAACGGGCCGGCTGCCTCCTAATCTGTGTTTGATGGCCGTAATGAGTACCAGGAGGCAGACGACGCTAAGTTAAGCTAGATCCGCCCGGCTCCGAGGGAGGAAGGACCCAGCGAGACACGACGCTCCGACCGCGCCGTCCTGCCTGCCACGTCTCCCGCTGTCTGGCTACGAGACGGGAAGTATTTTACGGTGGAGACTGGATTATTGTTCAATGTCACGCGAGAGGGATGCGTGAAAGGGGTGCGGGGGGGTTGTGTTTGTGTCTAGCAAGTGTCCCAACAAAACGCAGGGTTTTAATGTTATTATTACAAAAAAATTTAGTAGATTTCTGCACCACCCCTGGTTTGCCTTTGACATTAGTAGGATGCTCAGTCGCTCCTTCAGCTAAGTCCAGCTTTATGAAAAACCTTGCTTTTTCCTTCAGGATATAACGATTACCAGGCAAACTCCACAAACATCTCCTGCTGCCTCCAAAGTCTCCCTGAGCCCCCCGAGCCCCCCCAGCATGGCATGGAGAGA
>JAPMUY010006482.1:0-48462 GCA_026901105.3 Galaxias olidus
GCGCATTTACGCTTTCTTGTCGCAATGATGGCACAGCTGTGTGATTGCGTGAAACTCTCAGTTGTAGCATGACTAAACACACAACCTTTCTCTCTCTCTCTCTCTCTCTCTCTCTCTCTCTCTCTCTCTCTCTCTGTCTTTCTTTCTCTCTCGCTCTTGCTCTCTCTTTCTGCAGCGCTGCCACAACAAGTGTGTGAGCGAGGCTACCTTCTACAGGCTGGTGCAGTCTTTTGCGGTGGTGCTATTTGAGTGAGTCAGACTTTTCCTTCCTACATCCTTGTTTGATTTCTGTCTGACTGCCAGCCAAAGATGTCAATGTCAAAATTACAGTGTCAGATAATTCACTGATGGGTTGTACTAGAATATTGCGGTCGACTTAGGATTGTGAAGTAGTGAAAGTATTAAAAAATATTAAGTATATTAATGCCTATTTCTTTCCAGATCAGACGCAGTATGACTTTGTACTTGATCATTAATTAGACTGGGTAGTACTTTTGTGTTTTTACTTTACTAAATAGGGCCATGATAATCTACAATGCACGGCCTAGAACAGAACAGAACTTTATTTGGCCCCAGCAGTTTTTCTGCTTAAAAAGGCACAGCAAATGTTTGCATTTTAGCAGAGTATAGCTTCCTGTCTCCACAGTTTGTTTTCTGTGTGTGTTTGTATTTGTCTGTTGTTCCAGATGCTACCAGATGGATGACTATACTCCAGCTAAACATCTCATGACCATGTGCTTCACCTATTACCACGTCGGTATGTCCTGTCCACACACACACACACACACACACACACACACACACACACACTCACACACATTCACATACATTCACACACATTCACACACATTCACACACACACACGCACACACACACACTCACACACATTCACACACACACACACACACACTGATTCACACACACACACACACACACACACACACACACACACACACACACACTCACACACATTCACATACATTCACACACATTCACACACACACACACACACACACACACACACACACACACACACTTGCGCTCTAACACACCCATACACACCTTCACACTTCACTCGTGTTTTTAACACACACACACACACACACACACACACGTGCGCTCTAACACACCCATACACACCTTCACACTTCACTCATGTTTTTTATCGCGTGGCAATACACGTCACTTGAATAACGAATATATTTCTGAGTGATCACACACACACTTTTTTCAGCGTAACACAGACACACAGAAACACACTCTTTATACTGTCACAGAAATGATTCACTCCAGCAGCTACACTGGAGATGTTTGCTTTGACGTTTCTCGGAAACCCACTCCTTTGCGGTGCCGCAAAGTCTTTCGTCGCTCGTCAAACACGCTCGGTAGTCCTCTTGACGCGCAGGGGTGTGTGACTCCCAAGCCGTTCACTAGGTCACACCCAGAGGCCTGAGTGAACCGCTGACACCTACTCAAACCACCCACAAACAAACGGCACCGAGTCGTGTGCAAGCCTGGACACCTTTTCTGTCTCTGTCTGCGTAAGGAGTTGGAAAAGGTTTGTCCAGACGTTAGCACGCTGTTTGATCGTGTGTCCAGTGACCAAATATCCGTCTGCAGTTAACAAAGTATAATAGCCGCTATCGTATTACCGTAAACCACATGACTACTATCGTTCATTTTACACACTGTAGGGCCATTGTTGTCATTTCTTGGTAGTTGTTTCAATGCAACATATTTCATATATAATTTAATAGCAGCGCTAGATTTTCAAGGCATTAGGACTGCGTTGATTTGTTGTTGTTTTTTTGGTAAAACGGAGCTGTGCGCCTCCTCCCCTCAGGTAAGACCCAGCTGTCCCCCTTGGAGCTGCTGGAGAGGGGGGCCCCGCCGCCCTCCTACCTGAACAAGGCCAACTCCTGGCTGTCCGGCAAGAAGGACGCGGCCGAGCGCCTCCTGAAGACCTCCTCCGTCGCCAAGACCGACGTCAAGGGCTTCCTGGGCGGCCTGGAGAGCAAGCTGAGGGCCTCCGCCGCCATGGCGACGCGCAAGAACGAGTAAGTTTCTTCTTCCGAAGTTGTTTGAATGTGTTGTTTTTTTTTCTCTCTGTATCGCTGTTTTCTGTTTGTACAGTACCACGTCACATACGGTCCACTTGTACTGTAAATGTTTTGACCGTATTGAATTAGCCCAGTTTTATCCTCAACCTATCCTCTACGTTGCCCTTTCAGAGAGGGAGAGAGCCCTGTGGATGCAAAGCCCAAGTCCCCAGGTATGTTGCTTTGCCCCCACTCAACCGTCACACAGACTGCACTTGTTCTATGTAACAGGGCCACACTGGCAGGGCCACACTGACGGGGCCACTTGTACAGAAAATAAACTGTATTCTCTTCTGGTGGATGATGCCGATTAAAAAGTCAGACAAATGTCACATTTGTGCTCTGCGCTCACTAACAAATTTTCTCTCTCTGTCTTCACTCTACATGAGAGGAATTGAATATAAGAATATGTAAACCTTTCTTGACTGAAAACTGTGTGTGTGTGTGTGTGTGTGTGTGTGTGTGTGTGTGTCTTTCCGCTCAAGTGTCGCCCGAGGCTGGCTCGGAGAACAAAGTGTACCTGTACACTCACCTGAAACAGCAGCCCATTTGGTAAGCGAAACCTTGAGGCTGATACAGAGCCGTTGGGACCCCAGGCGCACCGCAACACAGGCGGTAGTCAAACGCTCTGAAGGCTGGAACAGACGCCAGTGTCATGTCTGTCCATCTGACGTCTGTCCGTAGTGACAGTAGGGATGTAGCAACGGTTTTACTTCAAGGCGGCTGTTTTGTTAGCAGCTTCAGTTGAAAATTGAACGACTCTTCTCCTGTCGGGTGGTTTCGGTTTGCGGCGTTGGCGCCGGCTGAACGGTGTGATTTCTGTGTTTGTGGCTCCTCAGGCACACGCTGAGGTTTTGGAACGCAGCCTTCTTTGACGCCGTCCACTGTGAGAGGAACAAGAGGTCGCCCACCACCAGGTGAGAGAACAGAGGGAACACAGCCAGAGAAGGACGGGTGGATGGAAAGGGGTCGATGGAAGGAGGGAGGGAGGGGAGGATGGGTAAAAGAAGGGATTTTATTAATTAAAGGAGGGTTGATGGATTTATGGTTGGAAGTATAGGGGGATGGATAAATGGAATGAGGGATGAAAACGACGCAACCGTTACTGTTTTTCTAATGATCCAATTGCAAGGCCTGTAGGATTTGCTGTGTGACATGTTCCAAAGCTTTGACCTAGCTAGGTAACGATGTGTGTGTGTGTGTGTGTGTGTGTGTGTGTGTGTGTGTGTGTGTGTGTGTGTGTGTGTGTGTCTTTCTGTGTTGGTGTGTCTTTCTGTGTTGGTCTGTCTGAGTGTAAATGAAGGGCAACTGTGAAGTATTGTTCAGAGGTCAGTAAGTAGTCATGTGTAATCCTCTCTACTGGATGGCTGTTGTTCTCACTGCTGTTGCCTCTGCCCCTTTTCTCTCTGCTCCTTCCCGCTCTCCTTTTCTGCACTCCCTTTTTTTCTCTTCTCTGATTCCTCTACTCTGCTGCTTTTTCCTCACATGCCCTCTCCTTTTGTTTCTGGTGTTTTCTTTCTCTTAACCCCTCTCTTCCTGTTCTCTTTTCTCTGGCGTTTTCTTTCTCTTAACATTTATTTTCCTGTCCTCTCTCTTTTCTCTGGTGTTGTCTTTCTCTTAACCCTTCTCTCCCTGTCGCTAACCCCTTTGTCTCCTCTGTCCTCCTCCGGCTGCCGGGCAGAGGGACGGACGAGGACGGGAAAGACGAGAGGTCTGTCCTGCTTCCTGCCCGCTGCCACCACCCCCACCCCCACCCCCTCCCCTCCCCTCCCCTCCCCTCTTCACGGTTCAGGAACTAGGAAAGACAAACGAGGAGGAGAGAAAGGAATGACGGATGAAGATAAGAGAGAGAGTGGAGGGAGGAGATGCATCAAAGGGGTTTGGGGAGATGAAGGGAAAAAAGGAGGAAGAGAAGGGAACAGATGGATGCTCAGAGGGAGGGGGGGGGGGGTATGGATAGTGAGGGGGAGGTTTAGGGCCCTTGAGATAGCCCAGGGCTTAACTTGCTGTTTGTTGAGTGAGCTCTAGTGAGCTTTTGCTAGCAGGGCAGCAACCGATGTTAGCCTGGGTGGTTGGGGTCTAGTTTCCACTACGGGGCCAAACTGGGCCGACCAGGGCCAACCATACAAAGTGTGAGTCCTGAAATATCGCCACGTTTTAATATATTTTTTTGACACCGCAGCATGACTGTTTGTTTTGGAACACGTCATCGTGAAGTCCGTATGCATTATCAACGCAACATCCGTCACGTTTCGCTAACCGCGGAGGTTGCTGCCCTCAAAGCTGCCTTTCATCCAAAACGACACAGCGCTCCCTGTGCCACTGTCACGTCCACCATCAGGCTGAAATCTTTTGGTTTTACGCTACGATTTCTTCCTCTTAAGCCGTGGTTGTGGTGTTTGCAGAACGGGTCGCCACATCGTAACACTTTGCTCACTCTTTGAAGTGAGCAGAAGGCGCACTGTTATGCTGCGTTTTGTTCATTCGAGCATGCCTCTTGCTTCAACGCCGTCCTATCAAACGCGTGGACAGTCTACGTCAAGCACTCGTGGCATGAGAACGCCTGTGGCTCGACGGAGCTCCTCCTCATCTCAGACATAAGGAGGAGACTCTGATTTCAATCTTCAGAGCCACCCCAAGGGAATCTCTCTCTCTGTTTCTCTTTTTCTCTCTTTGGTGTTCTCTCTAGCTTTCTCTCTCTCTCTCTCTCTCTCTCTCTCTCTCTCTCTCTCTCTCTCTCTCTCTCTCTCTCTCTGTCTTTCCTTAGCTGGGTAGTGTGTTTGACACCCTGCTTGTTTTAGCCTGGGAGGCCTTCTTCTCACCTTTTAATCGTCTTTCTTTGCTCCGTCCATTTTTCTACCTGTTTTTCTTCCTGTTTATTATTCATGCCATTGCTGATTTCGGCACGGCCAGTCCACCACTCGTGGTCCTGTCGACACCCAGCAGAAATGCGTTTCATTCAGCTGGCCTCTGTCTTCAGGGTCTTACTCTCTGGAAACATACACATAATAAGCACACAGACCTTACATATCTTGACGCTCAAGCCAGGTCGAATGCATTAAGAAGGCACATTTCAAAACAACTCAAGTTGACCAAAGTGCTGAGAACATGTCCAAAAATAACAAAAGAATCCCCCTTCACGGTGAGCCATGAAGCCCGTCGTGCCCTGACTCTGCATGAGGTCGCGAGTCGAATAACATGCCTGTTGTCATGACATTTCACAATATAATAAGGTCATTTAGCACGTGATTATCGCCAAAGAGACTAACAATTAGCGCCATTGCAAGGCTAATGACCGCAGTTTCCCCCCATACACGACAAGTCTTTGTTTAAAGGAGACGCTCTCATTTTGTTGTGGAATTATTTAGTAGTTCTCTCGGAAAAGTTGGTGAAGGAGCGGGGCTATATTCATTAGCTGGAGCTGTTTTTGCTGTTAAGAGAGGCGCAAGTTAAATGAAAGAGGTTGTATATGCAATTGTTGGCACCTATTACTCAAGTTATGCGGAGATACGTTTTGTATGATTAATCATCCTTAAATACTCATCCTTATATTTACAGTAAATCATGATTATCACAATTTGGCTTGGGAGGGCTGCTTTTGTAAATGGTGTCTTTGTACTGTGTATTGATGCATGTGAATGTTTCCTCACTCAGTTTAATAACATGGACATTTTGAAATATACATTTGAGACTGTCATATGATAGTAACATATCTATCTATACAGTTTTTTTCTTTATGTTATTAATATCCTTTTTGTGACTAAAGTGGGTTATTTAAAGACTAATGAATGCTTTGTCTCATTATTATCGGTTGAATGGCCTATAGACTGTATACATACTAAATAAATGTGCTAAATGTCTTTTCTTTTGCCAATGCCAGTATTTCCCTTTAAAATGTATGAAATGTATGCTTATTTGAATGTTTCATGCGATTTACATTCCATTTCAAAGTGTCAACGTCTTGGTTAGTTTTAAATGGGAGGTCGACGGTCAGAGTGAACCCCTGACCTCTGACCCCGGGACGCTCTCTTCCTTCTGCAGGGAGAAGTGGTGTCACATGACCCAGGAGGAGAAGGATGACAGTTCGCGGTGCGACGAGAACATCACGTTCGGCCAGCTGGGGTGAGAAAGACAACAAGCTGGCGTTTGGGACACCTGAAACAGCGTAACGTGCGACCGTGGTTACCACCGGTCGTGTGCCTCCGTCGACGACAGCGACACTCAGAACTCGCTTTTCCAGACGCCGTGGCTGTCCTCCAACGCTTTGCCCGTCCGAAATGTGAAACTGTCCTAAGCGATCGAGAGCGTATGCGTGGGACGCCCAGAGGTCGTGTCTCTGCTCTCACTCTCTCTCTCTCTCTCTCTCTCTCTCTCTCAATCTCTCTCACTCTCACTCTCTCTCTCGCTCTCTCTCTCTCTCTCTCTCGCTCTCTCTCTCGCTCACACGCTCGCTCTATCTCTTTTTCTCTCTCTATATCTTTCTCTCTGTCCTCGCTCTTTCTGGCGATGTAGAGTTCAGTCTTGATGAGAATCCCTCAGAGTATTTTTAGTGAACAGTAGAAACAAAAACGGATGCAGAGCTGTACTGGTCAGAAATACAGGACTCAGGAAAACAGGAAGGGATGTTTTGGGAAGTGTTTGCTTTACTCTATAGGATGCTCCGAGTTGTCTAAATATTTTGTGTGTGTGCGTTTGTGCGTGTGTGTGTTTTTACAGGACGTTCACCCACAACATGTTGGCGTTTGGCCTCAGCAAGAAACTCTGCAACGATTTCTTGAAAAAGCAGGCGACAATTGGCAACCTAAATGAAGGTTAGCACCAGTTAGCCTTCTACTTCCTATTAAAACACGAGAGAAAAAGACTGTTGCATAAATGTCGAGACTGATTATGTTTCCGTGTTGTTCTGCACCCTCAGAGCAGTACAAGATGCTGAGTGACCACATAGAGAAGATGGCCGCCGAGTGAAAGAAAAAAAGAAGACGGTTTGCGGTCAAATTGCGGTGACTACACCTCGTCTCAAGATAGCGACAGTTTCTTTGCTTTTCTCTGTTCTCCCAAAAAAAACCTGTCATCTGATACAGCAGCTTTGATTGGAAGCTGAGGGGTCTTCAGCAATAATAACCTACTGCTGTGAAGCCATATTTTGTAAAATAAGTACGCCACAGGGTTTCTAGTTCCTTAGCTAGCTCATGTCAATCTTTGCCAAGAACATACCAGTTAAGCCAGCACACTACACATACGCCAGTCACTGAAATAGTGGAAAACAAAACAAAACAAAAAGCTTAAAATACAACACTTGTCAATTCACAATATACAGCCGCTAAGTCACCCTTCATCTATCATGTATCACTGTTAAAGTGTATTTTATTGTCAATGTGCACGCATGTTGATATGTAAGTATTTTGGTGTGTATTCATCCGTATTAACACTATTTCACATTATCACAACAGCACCTTAAACCAATACTTAAAAGCTACAGTATATATATATATATATATATATATATATATATATATATATATATATATATATATATATATATATATATATATATATATATATATATATATATATATGCCTATACACAGTGTTTGTACAGTATGTTTCCGTCGCACTGCGCTCAGTCACATTCATAATGTACACCGGTGAGAACCCACATATCCCCCACCCTTTGTCTGGTCATCCCTCTGTGTGCCTGGAGATTTGTTTCTGAGGCTGTTTTCTGCTAGTAACAACATCCTTCCAGAGCAACCCATAGGGTCAGACAGCCCGGGCTAAAACTATGTTGACTGATTTGAAATCTTCAAAACGGTTGGGTGCAACGCTAGATTTCCCTTCGCCAGGCACTTTAGAAACTCTGAGGTAAAGTTCAGGTAGCTTCACTCTGGGTCACTTTTTAAACCTGGTCACAGTTTTTCTTAGAAAATGGTCTGAGCCATCCTTTAAATCACATTGCTAATATTGCCAACACGAGGCCGTTTTATTCTTAATAATTCTGGGCAGTGGTGGGTTGGGATTATAGCATTTCCTTTTATATGCTTATAAAATTTAAATGAGAAGAAATTCCGATACAAAATCAGAAGGTATAAATAGGGGTTACGCATCCTAAACTATAAGAAATTAGTTAAAATAATGTGTGATAGAGGTGAGTGCTTCTGAACATAATAATCAGATTTCAAAAGCATATTTTACTGAAATGTTGTCACTGTTGGTATACAGTTATTGGTAGTAGTATTTATATAATTTATAAGGGTGCCCTTTAACAATATTACCAGGAGGATCTATACCTCCTCTCTCCATCTACAGTGCCTTTACGTGCCTGAGAGGAACACCTATGATGTATTTGCCCTTTGACCCTACGAAACAGACCGAGAAATGTGTTTTTATGGTAACAACACACTATCTAAAGTGTCTGCCTGTATGGGCTGTACTTTTTGTTTGTAGCCATGGTCTGCCTATATTTGATGATGTTCTATGGAGTATACAAAATTGTTACAAAATGGCAGACTTTTTATCTGAGCGCCAACAACGGGTTTCAACATGGCTTCTGTAGCAACTTCATATATGGCTGTTGTAACATTCTATGAGGTATTTGTTTTTCTTGTACATTTCCAGTTGGGCAAACCCATTGGGCTTGTGTGAATATTGTGAAACATGAAGTACTATATGTGATTGTTGTTGTTGTTGTTGTTGCTGTTGTTGTTATTGTTAGTTATCTCGTATTAGTGTTAAATCTGTCAGACCATTGAAGGACGATATAAGGGGTTGTCAGCCAGCTTTAAAGAATGATAAATAGATCAAGTTAGTTATACATGGAGATGAAGAAATCGTTCTCCTTGTAAATCTTAACTAACATGGCATTATTATTGTGGAGTGCACTGTAAATGTGGCTTGTGTGTGTATAGCAGCTGTCTGTGTACCAAGGAACTAAAGCATGATATTCCTTTTATGGGCAATAAATCGCCCTATCGTTTTTCTCATGTATACAATCTAAACTCTGTCCTGTTGGACATCCGTCCTGTATGCATGACGTTTGTTTGTCTTTATTTGCATGTTGAAACAACATTGTGCAAAGCCTAAGTAAAAAAAAAAAAAAGGCAATGTTTTAGGTGTCATACTATATTCTTCCACTAGAGCGCAGCACGATTCCTTTGCAACTGGCTGGCTTTCTAACCTTGTTTGTCGTTTTCTCTGTTTTGATTGTCTTGAAAGTGCAGCTGTTTTAATTTTTTCCGTCGTCACTTTTCTTTATGTTTTTGGACAAGGAGTTAAAATATATCTAAGTGAAATGAAAAATATTTCAAACCTAATCAAAGCAATATCAAAGTTACATTACATTTTTGTATAAGAGAAAATTACAGGCTAACCAATTTCTTTTGTACATATTGTATATTTTAATGTACATTTTGATATGTTCAAAGACTTCGTCAGTGTGTTGCTTTTTCTTTGTATACCGTGTCATACCAACTGTAGTCGTTAGCCGTCTGTTCAATATATTTTACTTGTATTGTCGTGGTGGCTGGTGAACAAATGTGTTCACTTTTGCCCATCCCTAAAGTGCCCCCTGTTGTGACAGTGGTCGTGTTCAAGTGCTTGACTTCTTTGATGCTGATGTTGTCCATGATGTGCATTGAACCCGAAAAGTAATGTGGTTAGCCGTCCCCATAGCTTTGGGGGGACAGTTTGTAGTCGATGCCTTTTTGCGTCTTTGCCTTTCCTAATGATGTCTCCATAGCTCTCTCTCTCTCTCTCTTTCTATCGCTATCGATCCGTCTGTCCCTCTTAAACGGGGATTTGTGTTACAAAGTGTCTCACTGAATATGTGGTCGTGCTGAAAGCCATATTTTACTACACCTGAATTGTAAACCATCAAAGTATGCGTCTCCTGTCCTTGACTCTTTGTGCTGTGCCTGGATGTTTGCTTACGGCTTCCAAAGTCTTTTTTTTTCTGCCGGTGGACTGATGATTTGGCAGGCTTTGTTTACCCCGTGTGTGATGCGGCAAAGGGTGTGTTTGATTTTGGATCAAAGAATACACAACCCTGCATTTATGTGACCTAATGTCCTGTGCTAGCAAGTTTCTTGTGCAACTGTTACATTTGCATGGATGTGCTGTCGTCATAAAAGAATTATGAAATTGCTGATAATAAATATATTTTTGATGTTAAAGGGTACTCTTTGTGTGTGTGTGTGTGTGTGTGTGTGTGTGTGTGTGTGTCTGTCTGTCTGTCTGTCTGTCTGTCTGTCTGTCTGTCTGTCTGTCTGTCTGTGTGCGTGTGAGAGAGTGAGAGAGAATTGTTGCTGCTCTAGGTGATGAGTGGAGTCCTGTGGTAGCACAATGCCAGAGTGTTTTCAGTGTAGCAGACCCTTAGCCCAAACTGCCAAAGTTTTGCCATTCCCTGAGCTGTGTGTAAATAAACAAAATGACTGCCATTCACTGAGCTGCGTGTAAATAAACATTGGTCACGCTGGCTGGACGCTGATTGAACACCATGTAATGACCTGTGAAAGGCAAGTCGGTCGTGTCACACAATAAACGCTCAACTCAGGCTAATTAATGCCAGAGCTGACAGTCTCAAGGTCCCAGCACGCACACACACAGACACACTAACCCCTCAAACACACATTTATATTATCATTATACCGTTATCACACACATAGTACACACAGATTGTCTCACTCTCTCCCATGGTGTACACACCTCTGTCTCTGTAGCGACATTATAACACACTGTAAATAATCGCTCAGTATATGATACTCTCCATACTAAGGCACTCATTCGTACCCATTCCACAGTGTGAGTGACTTGAGGACTGGTAACCCCATGCGCCTTTATTTAGTTTGATTCTACGCAATGTATATTAAAGACAAGAAGAGCAATTGTGTGTGTGTGTGTGTGTGTGTGTGTGTGTGTGCTGGAAGCGTAGGCAGCGGATGGGGAGGTGTGCCGTCTGTAGGGCTGCCGGCTGCACTCTTGGAGCCCACAGAGGGAGGCTGTCTTCCAGCAGTGTTTCCTCCCGGATTAAGTGTGAGCCTCGTGTCACCAGGGTGGTCCCAGACCGGGGGCGGACTGGCCTGCAGTTACACATCCTCATGGGAGTGTACACACGCACACACACACACAGAGAGAGAGAGAGTCACATGCTGAAACGAGCACCCCAATACATCCACAGAAACACATGATGATGAACACACATGCACACCCGTGAACATACTCCCGTGCATGCGAATTAAATTAAAACGTTATTTAAAAAGAGAATATAACCACGCACTCACTCGTGACGCCACACAGAAAAGGCACAGGACACACACACACATCGTGACCGGCATGGCCGTGTGTCACGGTCCATCTGGTGTGCAACTCTTTCAGGGGGGCCCGTAGGTTTCCTTGAAACAATCCAAAATGTACCATGGCAACCGCTCAGACTAAACCAGCCCCGGGTTTATTTAGATACATTCCGATATATATTTATCGGACGCGAAGATAAACACGGCAAAGTTTGTTTTCAGTGCGTTTTAGTCACTTTAGATTGTGTGGGGTGATCCACTTAAGTAATGGACGGCGTTATTTAGGAGGTCGGTCTGCTTGACAACGGTTTCACTTGTGGTTATGACGCGGGTGTGAGTTTCAGTGTGATGTGAGTGCGCGCTTTCCGCATATGAGCCGTTTCTGCGAGATGTGCGGCCATCCAGCACAGACGTTTGTTTATTGACATGTGTTCTTCCCGTGTTGTAACGAGTCAGTGAGCTGTCATCGGTGTGTGTACGCGTGTCCGTATATGTGCGTGTGTGTGTTCACTCTCACACACATGCCCCCATGTCTCCCTGTGTGTTCTTCCATTTACGAGTGTTTGTGTGTGTGTGTGTGTGTGTGTGTGTGTGTGTGTGTGTGTGTGTGTGTGTGTGTGTGTTTCTGTCTGCTCTTGTAAACACGGTCAGATGGCTCCAGCACGGGTGGGTATATCCGAGGCAGATACTAATGTATAAATCCCCCGTGCCAGGAAACCTAACTTGATTAAGCTGCTAATGTGACTTGCCCAGAACCCCATCAATCTTCATCACGGCCCCGCCCTCCCCCTACCGCTGAGTGTCTATTTGGACAAGTGTAGTCGGTTTATGTAGAGAGTGAAAAAATATAATAAACAGCTAGATTAAAACCTCTTTTGAACCCCGTGCTTTCTAAACGCCGTGATTTAAGGCTGAACGGAGCGCTGATTGCACATGAAATGAGGCCGATGACACTTTCCAGAGCGGGAGCCATTGCTCTCCCTCTCGCGTTAACCCCACGAACGCCACACACACCGATTCCCCTACACTTGGTGGCTCGGTCGCCAGAGCTATTATGGGATGGCTTTGTTTTACACTCCAAGGGTAGGTACAATTCAAACGACTCCACCGCCACCACTCACCACTCTTCACCCCGGCAAATCCCTTTCAACCACGCCCCTACCATTTTCGCTTTAGTGATTCTAAGGGCCGTTTTCATGGAAGAAAGCGTTTGACAGAGGACATACTGAATGTGTGATGAGGCGTGGCCTTTCCAAATGTCTCAGGTAACAGCACAGCTGTTGAAAGTACCAAGTCAAATAGTACAAAGAGTACCACATATAGGAGTACCACATATAAGAGTACAAATAGTACAAAGAGTACCACATATAAGAGTACCACATATAAGAGTACAAATAGTACAAAGAGTACCACATATAAGAGTGCAAATAGCACAAAGAGTACCACATATAGGAGTACCACATATAAGAGTACAAATAGTACAAAGAGTACCACATATAGGAGTACCACATATAAGAGTACAAATAGTACAAAGAGTACCACCAATAGTAGTACCTACGCACTAAGAGTAAATTGACGGTTGATGAAGAATCAACAAAGATCCTCATCAAGTACTGATGTGCCCCCGTTGATGTTTCAGGTTGAAAATGTCTTGTCTTTACCATTGGAGAGAAGTGTGTTGATACTGTAGTTCAAGGCACCCTCAGGATAAACCATATGTGCCAGATATCATTTCATATACTCGACAGTGAACTCTGTCCCCAAATGCGAATATTTACTTTCCTTGCGAATATTTACTTTCCTTGCGTAAAGCACATTGAATTGCCTTTGTTTGTGTATGAAATGTGCTATACAAATAAGTTTGATTTGATTCGATTCAATATTAAACATGATCTTTGGGGATTTTTTTTTTCTGGTTTGTCTGAGCGTCTCTTTCACATAAGGATCCGTTCAAACTACAACACTGACTGCATCTGCATTGCAAAAATACATTCCCGATGTTTTGCAGAGTTAATGCAGATGAGAGCCAGGGATAAATAGTTGATGGTGATTGGGATTTCTTTCTTTTATACCTTTGCATTCTTACCCTACGTCCCCTTCTCTCCCTGCTCAGTCTCTCTTTTCATCTCTCTTCCTGTCTCTGTACCCCTCTCTCGCTCATTTTTCAAACTACCCTCGCTTACTCTGTCCCTCTGAATCCCTCCCTCACTTTATTCCCTCTTTTTTTCCATCCCTCTCTCTCAGAGGTTTTCAACATGACGTTTTATTTACATGTCAGACCAAAAGAATCCTATACACAGGAAATGCTTGTGATTGTGAGTTCCTCTCTTCAATGTGGGGAAGTTTATTTATTTCAACAAACATTCCTGATTTGCACAGCCAGGGCAGTGTTAGGTTTTCAGAGTGGATACAACCCTATTTGAGCTGCGGCCTATATTTAGATAGTGTGTGTGTGTGTGTGTGTGTGTGTGTGTGCGTGTGTGCGAGTGAGTGTCTAATGATGGTGTCAACAGGGTGCGCTGATGTCACACAGGTGTCGTTGTGAAGCTCTATGTTCATTTATAAAAGCCAGGTGGCTTCGCTAACGTTTCCACGGCAACACATCTCCCACTCTGGCCATTGTGGGACAGCAGCGGTTGTGTATAGCCTTGCACACGCAGCCAGCTCTATCAGGAGACCAGATATTGTTTGTGATACTCTCTCAAACTATTGGCGTTATAGCTCACTGCACATTTTTGTCCTTACTGCACATGCAGAATATTACCTGACTGACACAAGCCAGACCTTAAGTTATTTCCTATGTAGCGTGGACAAGGGTTCAGATTTTTTTTTGATGCTCAGTCATTCTTAGTCGTTATTTTTTTCGATTGTTCTCTCTGGCCCTCTTACACTCAAGGTATTTTTCTCCGTCACTGACTCAAGCTGAAGCACACAGACCTAGTACGTTTAAACTCAACCTGAAGAAAATGCTGAAATATTTTTTATATATTTTGTTGTCCTTCACCTACAGTATAACTTCAGGAATTTCATGTGTAGTTTCAGACATGGGAATTGAGGCAGAGGACATCGATGAACATCACAAGATCACAAGGGTAAAGGGTATTAAACGACAAACACATTAATTATGTCAGCTTTTCAAATGTTGTACAACATAAAACAATTATGCTGAAGGCTTTCTCAAATAGAAAGGTTTTTAGGCCTGATTTAAAAGTGGATGGAGTCTGAAGCTTCCTCAGATGGTCTGGAAGGGCAAACCACAGATGGCCCTGCAGTACCGAACGCTCGGTCACCGCAGAGACGTTAGGAACTGCGTCGGCTGCAGATGCACTTTCTCGTCATGAAAGAAGGGATGGAGCTAAATGACTCCAGTCCAAATCACTATAGTTTTCTAGCAATGGTGATGCAAATGTTCCCGAAATATTTTTCTCCTATCAATCTTCTACCAAGGCCTTGTATTAAGTAAAATGATTAACGTCACATGAGATGTGCTTGTAATGCGCATTTAGAGTTATAATCTAGGACTCACTTGGCTTTGTGAGGTTTACCTCCTATGGTGTACTGGTCAACTTGCTTACCTTTAGGTAAGAGAGGAAGACAGATAAAGGTTTGATGAAAAAAGCAAAAAAAAAAAAGCAAATGTAGTTGTCATTTGATATAATATTGTCCTGTTATGTAATGGAAGTGATAGGATGAGCTAAATTTTACATAGGACACACCTTCAAATAACGATTTCGGTCAATTTTTCTGGCAATTGTTGGAATTGTGTATTTGCATTTTAAGGGTTTGATGAAGACAGAAAGAAACATGTGTACTCTTTGGTAATATTTGCGTTGAAGTTGCTTTCATTTGTCTGCCGAAATATTGGAGGCAAAGGTGGGCATCGTTGTCTGGCGCAATGTTCCACATTTAGGCCTGCTAAATGGCCTGTTAGAGGTCATTTCTTGTACAACTATAAACCGTTACGAAATACATTTCAGAATTAAACTGTATGATATTGTCTCAATTAGTTAATGTGGATTCATATTATTTGATGGACCCCAACCCACCCACACACCCCAAAAAAAGGAGTAGCCTAAGCATCGTACACCGCGCATCTCCTTTATTTTCTTTTTTTTAAAAGGCTGCTTTTATACAAAATAAAAATATTTTATATATTTTGCCATTCCACTACTCATGAACTGGTTTAAACGGAATGTTTTTATGAGTTAACTTGATAGGATGATCTGCCGCTACTGTTTTCAAATTCACAAAAAACATTCAGTCGTTTCTGCCTTTTTTTATAGGCTATTGAATGCCCTATATTTATCCTATTGTGGTGAGGAAGAACAGTAACATTCCCAAAAGGATGGACACAAAAATGTCGTGCATTTCAAAGATTCGGTGCTGACATGGAGAAAAAAAGTGTATTTGTTCGACAGATTGATTCGACAAAATGATTACTCTGCACAAACACTATAGGATAGGGCTACACGTCTTAAAGATTGCTGTTCTTGCAATTCACCCAAACTCTTGGGAAGAGATATTTGGCTTAAAACAGACTAGATGCCTACAGCGAAGTTTGAGTAAGATTAAGAAAGAGTAAGATTAATAAGTATACTGTTTATGTATACTGCTTATGGGTACAGGCCATTTCATGAAATAGGTTTGCAGGATAATCATGTGCGATAACGCAGATCAAATCCGCCTATATTGTTCATTAATTTGTTAGTTTAGTGCCTGAAAATGTGTTAGTTTCAGTGACAAAAATAACATGATTTTTTTTTGTTATGTGTGTCGAGTGTGACACGTGCGTTATTTACAACTATAGGCATTTAACGTCTTATATTGGCACACAATATGTAATGATGACCAATGGAGGGGCCTATCTTTACACTATTATCGATACGGCTTTGTCTTCCAGTGTGAAGCCCAGATAGGCCTACGATTTACCCATATGTTTTGTTGAAGGAAAGTAAACGGTGATCAATTTGCTTTTGAGATATTTTTTGTGACAACAAATACATTTTAAATCAACCATTCTAGCCCTGCATCACGTTTTAATCATAATACTGTGCACTGTTTCGCAGATTCGGGTTGGAACCATAATATGAACAATGAGCTTTAACTTTGTGATGCTTGTTTAAAAAAACAACCACAAGCTTTTATTATTGAACCAAACTTTATTCTATATTGTTAGAAAAACACATTGCAGGCAGTAGGCTACAGTCCTTCACATTTCCTTTGATCCAAGTCCTCTGAGTAGCCTATCATCAGAGTGACAAACAAAAGTCAACCAAAATAAGCATGTATATTTTAAGCTGCGGAAGAAATAAATGAGTTTTTATAAACATTTACATGTACAATGACAGCATCCGTATGTGATTCATATTCTTGAGGATTCGTTTTGCCTCAATAAATATGAAACCAAAGAAATTATCTAACGTCCATTGTTTTTCCCTCCTGCCCTGTATGTAGATTCAGTACAATGATGTAGCCTATAAATTCAGAGAATTTAATTAACCAACCTTAAACAGCTTTTAGTTAAAGAGCCGAATATCGATATGTTTGTTGGGGTTTTTCATATGAGAAATCCAATCACTGCGATGCGCATTTCTTGCGAGTGAATTAAAGAGTCAATTATTGTAAGGATCATGGTTATTTGAAATGTAGAACTTTCTCGGGACACGTGATAGACAAATAGGAGCAGACAGGGAATCCCACCTGGAACAGCTGATTTGTGCGCGTGCCCAATACCGCAGACTGACGAAATGGATTCATTTGACGCTCGGCGCACGTCTCTCCTGTGAAACCGTAAATGCCGTTACGCACGGAGTTGCCAGTTTTCGATAAGATACTGTCGATGCTAAAACCTTTGCATTTGTTTGTAGCTCTGTCCTGAATATTTCCTTTAATTCTATCCTCCCCAATAATAGGAGTGTTTGTGTTCCCAAGGCTATTGTCTCTTCCACCGACAGCAAATCTACTCTCCTCTGCTCTAGAAAGAGATGTCTCGTCCAGCAACATGCTAAGTTCCAGCCCCGGTGCGCAAAATGTAGCAGGAAGTGCACATGGAGATGGAAAACCATGCACTCTGTGAATGTATTCCCCGTGCAGCTCAGGGGTCTGATCGCGTGCCGCTGTCCTCTGTCTCTGTACAAACTGACTTAGTTGCAGTCCGGAATTATTGAACTCACTGAGAACGTGTTTCAAATCTGCATCTGGTTGCTCATAATTTCTGTGCGATTGAATCGCTCTCTGTTCCGTGACAACCCCTGTCCTTCCTCCAGTGCCCGAGTTCCTCGTGTCTGTATGATGTTTAAAACCAGAGGCGGAGGAGGAAGAGACTTTGCTGCGCTTATGACAGCCCTTAGACTCTGATGCCTCCTGGCCCCTCAACTTTCTCTTTCTCCGTCTGTAGTTTCCGTTCTCGAACATGTCCAGGCACTTGGTGTCCAATGTCCAGTAGCTGCCTTTCCCTGGGCGTCCTTTCTCGCGTGGCACTTTAATGAAACAGTCATTTAAAGATAAATTGTGGCGGATGGAATTCTGCCAACCCTGTTTGTTGTCATGGTAAAACGGGAAACTGTCCATGATGAACTGATAGATGCCGCTCAGGGTAGCGCGCTGTTCCGGTGCGTTCTTGATTGCCATTGCAATTAGTGCAATGTAGCTGTAGGGTGGTTTTTGTGGAGTCTCCTGGCGAGCCGGGACGAAACTCAAGGCAGGGAGAATACCTGCACCGTCCCCCCCGTACAAGTAGATCAGAGAGGGATTTGGCATGTTCAGAGCCGAGTGCGGAACTCCAAGCGGCGGCAGCCTGTTGTGGTATATACTCATTGTGCTAGAGTCGTATGTTGTGCCCCGGGGAAACGTCAGTCTGCACCGAGGGAACGCCGCGCTCTATATGATCGAGGCTCGCTGTAGTTTGGCCTCATGAGCACTCAAAATGTTAAATAATTGTTGTACGTTTTGCTGTTTAATGTTGACTTTGCACTGGAAAATAAATTGTCTATGATAAACACGCGTTGCGTTCACAGCCCACCCACATTAATTAAAATTTCATTGCCGAGAGTCTCGGCTCTCTCACCGCGTGTCCCCCTGCCTACCAGCCAATGGTGTGCAAGCCTATTCCCTCATCTGTTTATAGAATTAGTCTGTTGATAAGTCTGCCCACCCAAGTTGAATCAAGCTGTGTTTATTTGGAAAAATTTCCGGGCACCCAATACATAAACGCACTGATCTGATGTTTGAAATATCACGTCCACCCTTGACGCTGAAAGTTGCTCACACAGAGAGAACAAGCAAACATTTCGGAGTCCTTTCTGGGAGTTGCTTTGGGTTGGTTGAAATGAAAACAAAGTGTATAAAAAGAAAATAACTTAAGCAATTTTTTTTAACTTGTGTCTAGAGAAACCCCTTCTCGACAGGCATACAAATTTAGTAGGCTATGAAAAGCTATATTAATTTAGAACAATAATAGAAAAACATATATGAGCAAAATGTGTATTTGTTGATTTTGGGCAACAACAAATAACAAGTCCAATGTGTATATTAGTTTTTGGGCATCCTGTCTCCATGCATGTGACACACACACACAAACACAAACATGCAAACACACTCTCTCACTCTCTCACAGACGCACATGCGAGTACAACTTGGCAAAATTAAACAGGGTGTTCAAAATGTTTTATCAACAGATGTGGAGATCCGTCCGTTTAGACTGCCTTAAAAGGACATAAATTGGCAGAACGTGAAAGTAAAGAGTATTATTTGTGGATGCGTGCATGATGCTTTATATTATGTATTTTCCTGTTTATAGGATGAGGCAGGGTTATAACAACTTTACAAGTGCGCACAGCTGGATACTGCTTACATTAGCCTATACGCTTGGAGCTTCTTTTTTTTTCTTTTTCTTTGCGTATCAACTCCGGGGTTTATAATCATTGGACTTTTATTTTGCTGTCGGTAGAAGGTGATTCATAGAGAAATAAACGTATACCTTAAAGCTACCGGAGTAATGTCCATTTTAAGGATCGTCTTGTATCCAGGTAATGTGGCAAAAAAAAAAAGAATACCAACGCAGCCAAATAAATTCAAATAACATTTTTTTTTGGGGGGGGGGGGGTCTACGTTTAGCCTAATATAAATTATATAGCATAATATAAATAGAAATTTCCTACACTAAAAAGGTCGACTGCCATCTATAGATGGATTTACAAGATTAGACTGATGTTAAACAAGTTGAAGAAAATATCTTTGCTTCTTAGTATGATATAGTTATTGGACCTGCTAATGAGGTTAATCAGGTTCATCCAGATGCCCTGCTAATTTCTTACAATCTGATGTAGCCTATTTTCCCAAAGAACTGCACTTACTGCTTATTTTGTCTGTTTATGTAATATACAAATTAATTATATTGACTTAAATTAATAAAGTTAGCATTTTCATTCATCAAGAATGCCTGTATACTGTGTTTCTGTACAATGTTGTGACAGCCATGATAGACAATTTCCCATCGTCAATCTAATAAAAGCTAAAACTACATATTTGGTGACATCTGCTGGACACAAGGAAACCCACATCGCTAGTAGGCACTGATCTAAAATCAGTTTTGTTTAACACCTCTCCCATTTCTTCTCCTCCACAGGGCAATGCAGCAAATCGATCCCAAATCAGATTAAAACAGCTCGTTTGGATATTCGTTTGAATAAAGGGCGATTATTTGAGGGAACTCTGTGGAAAAGTGGGCAGGTCCGAGGCGTGTCAGATTGAGGCTCCATACCATTTCTGTAGCTCTGCAACCTTTGAGCACATTTTAAATCGACATTTGTACTAATCATGTAAAGAAAATGTCACCTTAAATCGCCAATCTACTGCTATTATCTGGATTTATCTTAATCCCTCAATTTATGTCGTTTATACAATTAATCATCTGTCAGGGTAGACGCGGGCTAAACAAAACCATTCGAACAAGACTCTACGTGCCTCTACCTTAGTAAGCTAGTACATGTCATGCCTTTTTTCACGTCTGCGTTTTAGAATTCTTAACCAAGTCGTGGCTTCTGCATGTTAGGTACGCTTATCGGGACGATCAAGCTAACAGCCTTGCATAGCAAAAGAAGCATTATTGCCTTGGAGGACTTGCCAAGCCAGCCGCTGAAGACGCACCCGAGTTATTTCTGTTAAAACACAGGTAAAGAAGACTAAATTGTGCTAGCTTACTAGCTAACAACAACAAATGATGTTGCTACCTAGGTTAACGAGTTAACCGTATAAAGCAAGTTTACAATCTTGCCACCACTCCCATGCCATGTAATAGACACTTGTCCGAATAACTATATTAGCCATTTAGGCCAGTCTAGCTTTCTCCTAGTTTATTTTCATAGCGAATTTGAGCTTGCTAGCTAAACTAGCATACTGTCTGTTTGGGATGCCAGTTTATGCTAACTGATCACATTGTGTTTTGCTACTTTAGCCAGATCCAAACCATGCCCGATCCAGGGGCAGGGGCAGCGGGATCCGTAGTGTCAGACCCCCAGCACTCCCAGAAAATTCTAATGGCTCTACGCTCATTGTGGCAGGAGCAGTTTTTCCAGGATGCACAAATTGTTCTGGATGGAGAGACGATTCCTGTCCAGAAAAATATCCTGGCCGCTGCCAGTCCATACATCAGGTTCAAAATCTATTGCATGACTTTGTCAATAATATTATCACACGTCCCCTATATGTAGGACAGGTCAAATAATATGAAACACAATAGGTTACATGTGTTACAATGTACTTATGTCGATAATATCCAATACAATCTTCAATTTTTTCCCCTGTGGTTTTCACTCTTCAGATGTTACCTAAAAGGGTGTGTCTTTTTCAGTGTCCCAGCCTTATAATGGCATGATTACCTTGAGTGCACTCCAAAGTAATTAGCCTACACACATATGTGAATGCCTGACTTGCTACTAAACCTGTAACATTTATTTTCAGGACAAAGTTGAACTACAACCCTCCAAAGGAGGACGGGTCCATATACACAATTGAGCTGCAGGGTATCTCAGTTCTCATTATGACACAGATCCTGGAATATATTTTTACCGGGCAGGTGAGTAACAGTGTTTGTATCATGATCAAACATATTCAAAAATGTTTGGGTGACAAACCTACATTTATGTGGGCATGGTGTGGCAGTGTGCATTTAGAAGGGCGCTCTTCAAATTACATATATTATCTTGCTTGTCTTGTCTCTGAAACCACACAAAACCACACCTGCTCCAAACCACACACACACACACACACACACACACACACACACACCGCCCTCCCCCGCTGACTCCCAGATCAGTCTGAGCGAGGAGACCATACAGGACATGGTGCAGGCCGCCGACCTCCTCCTGCTGACCGACCTCAAGTCGCTCTGCTGCCAGTTCCTGGAGAGCTGCATCGCCGCCGAGAACTGCATCGGCATCCGCCACTTCTCCCTCCATTACTGCCTGCAGCATGTCCACCACGCCGCCACCGACTTCCTGCAGACGCACTTCCGCGACGTGGCGGCCACCGAGGAGTTCCGGGAGCTCCCGTCGGAGCGGCTGGTCGAGGTGCTCGCCATGGAGAAGCTGAACGTCGGGAACGAGCGGCATGTGCTGGAGGCGGTGGTTCGCTGGCTGGGTCACGACCCAGACGCACGCAGGGTGGGTACTAAGAGAGGGAGAGAGAGAGAGGAACGTAGGGTGGAGAGAGAGAGAAAGAGGGGGGGGGGCGGTACCGAGGGAGAGACAGAGAGAGGAACGCAGGGTGGTGAGAGAGACAGAGACAGCAGGGTGGGTATCGAGAGAGAGAAAGAAGCATGCACAGAGACAGAGGAAGGAACGTAAGGTGGAGGGGGGGGGGGGGAGAGGAGAGAGAGAGAGAGGAGAAGCAGATCTGTTTTTTTGTTTGCCTAATGACTGTTAGTTCATGCTGACTGACAGAGAACATTCCACCGTCTGTTTCTGTCAGACGTTAGCGGAGTCACGTCTGAGTCGGAGACGTGCCTGAAGAGCAGATTAGCTTTTTTAATCTCTTCTAACGGCTTGATTTAGAAGTTGGGTAGGAGCGTCTCCCAGAATTGCGTGGCAGCGTGCAAAGAGCCTAGCGTAGCAGAAACAACAGGAGCCGACACGTCATTTTGTTTTCCTCCTCGCGTCGGGAAACATGAATCTTGGGCCGGTTTCCCTGCTCCAGGTGCACATGAAGGAGGTGATGTCGGCTGTGTGGGTGCAGGGCCTGGACACCAGCTACCTGCGGGAACAGTCCATGGGGGAGCCCCTGATGAGGGAGGTGATCAGGGAGTTCTGCCAGGCGCCACTTGGGGGCGTCCAGCCCCAGGGCGAGGCCCTGCTGGCGGCCTTCAAGCCCCGCGGCTACTCCGAGTGCATCGTCACCGTGGGGGGCGAGGAGCGGGCGTGAGTAGCCAACTCCTCTGCGTACTTTCACTGAAAAAACAAACAAAAAAAAACACTTCCTGAGTTTTCTAATGGTGTTATTATTCTGATAAGCTGTGGAAGAACACACACTTTATAAGTGGTCGGTTTAAATTGTGTTAGACCCTTATGATCACTTTACCCAAAGGAAATGAGTTGGATATTATGTGAGCCTAAAACGATTCACACAGAATTGTGGGCTTTTTACCGACGACAGCTGCTTTCAGGGGAAACCAACCTCCCGTGTACGTCACATTTTGTAGGCTTCTCACCAAGATGAGTAAGCGGGCAGCCAGTGTTACCACAAGTCTTTATGAAACGTAAGCTGCTGACTAGCATGGCCAGTGAGCACTGCCTGTATTCATAAGAGTACCCATGGACTCTCTGCCTTGATACTGTAAGAGGGAACAAACCAACTGAAAGAGAATGAGGCCGTAGGCCGGGGGGGGGGGGGGGGGGGACTCGGTGAGCATGGACTTCACTGTGGTGAACCTCCTCACCCCCCCCCCAGCAGTCTACCACAACCCCTTCCTGTTTGTTGTGTTACTTCCTGTTCAGATCCAGGAAACCGTCGGCGGTGGTTCGCTGCATGTGTCCACTCTATGACACCAATCGGCAGCTCTGGATCGAGCTGGAGCCAATGAGCATTGGCCGTACTGGTCACGGGGTCGTGTCCGCCGGTTAGTGTGATGTAATAAAAGGCTCACGTATACTCTGAACTTAATTGTGAAAAAAATGTTTTATCAACTGTTTCATTATTTTTATCTACTGGAGCAGATGAACAAAAACACATTAATTTCTCTTTATTTATCTGCGGGTATGCTTGAAATAGAAATATTTCAATAATCATTGGTGCAAATGACTGCTAGGTATCCATAGGTATACATATATCATGTTTCTGACTCTGAACAAACTAACGACACAATAGGACTGATTTACTTCCTTTCTTTTGTCCAATCAGAGGGCTACCTGTTTGTGATGGGTGGGATGGACAAGGACAAGGCGGTCCTAACCAGTGGAGAGAAATATGACCCAGATTCCAACTCCTGGAGTCCCATACCACCCATGAGACAGGTACACGTTCCCTCTTCTCTCTACACATGTGCAGGTAGACTACTCTGCTCTGTTGACGCAGACCAAGCAAACCTAGAACCTGCACCCTCATTGCCCCATAGTTGCAAGCAGCAGGTGCTTTTGTAGTTGGAGAATCTAGGAGCCATCCATCTAGGTCGTTTTGAGGCGTTTCTTGGCCTCAATTTGGCCTGCTCTTGCCGCAAATGTTTATTAAAAGGAATAAGTCCACTGCAGTTTGCAGTGTGGTACCGTTGCGCTATTCTTGGCTCTGAATCTCAGGTAGCACCTTTCTGTTTCCGCGTAGGATAAGTACCGTCGATGATTAGCGGCTTAGCCAGCAACCCCTTCATCTACCATGTTTACCACAGCTACCATATTGACCAAGTCTGGCAGCCATGTTAAGTTTTGCCCGTCTTATCTGCATGATGTGCGGTTGCAGTTGTAAGCTGTCGCCACAGGGGGTCAGTGTTGCATAAAAGTGGAGCGAAAACCTACCATTTTCACAACATGAACTTTTTTGGAAGTTCAAAATATGTGAGATGATTGTGTTACCCTGGATTTTCTTAGCACTCCAGCTCCATCTATATTTAGCTGGATAAGCCCGGGGGTTGTGTGTTAGCCAGAGGCCTGTTTATTACCCTGTGAACTATTGTGAGGGGTCCCGTTGTGTGTCCGCGTGCCCAGGCCAGGCAGAACTTTGGCGTGGCGGAGCTGGACGGGATGATTTACGTCCTGGGCGGAGAGAACGAGGACAACGAGCTGGTCACCGTGGAGGTGTTTGACCCGCACTACAACACCTGGAGCACACAGACCAGCATGACCATGGTCCGCAAGGTCAGACGCGCACGCACGCACGCACGCACACTCTGTTGACTCACACCATCTTTTTTACACACATACAACCACACACACACACACACACACACACAAACATTTATAAAAAAGGTTACTCGTTCACTCGTAAATGTAAACTCGCACAAAAACGGTTTTGCTTTAGAATCAACACGGTCTACTACGTGATTCTTCACTGGTTTTGTTATCATTGTGAGGTGTAGATTCAAATAATTTCCTATGAACTCTTCATTTGAATAACGTCACAAAGAAGTGAGACGCGCAAACACTAAGCAGAAAAACAGCCGAATTGTTGGCCCTCTCCCACAACCCCTAACGTACAACCGTCATACTGAACACACAGCTTATCTATAATCATACTCCACACAGCTTATCTGTAATCATACTCCACATAGCTTATCAATAGCAATACTGAACACAGCTCATCCGTGTTCTGTTTTGACCGTGTAGCCTTGCTCCCTCAGATCGGCTGCTACGCCACGATGAACAAGAAGATCTACGCCATGGGTGGTGGGTCCTACGGGAAGCTGTACGACTCGGTGGAGTGTTACGACCCAAAGACCCAGCAGTGGACGGGACTCTGCCCCCTGAAGGAGAGGAGGTACGACATGCGAGGACACTTTAAAAAAAAAAAAAACCTGGTATGGAGTAGAACGGAGCGGATTCCGTAGAGCAGAAACCATCAGTGGTAGATGGTGGTAATGGCATATTTGAATGGCTCAACTTGGAGATAGAGAATAGAGTTCCAAGCTGAGTATCGAAAAAGTTGACGTGGTTTATCAGTCGAGTGGAAGACGAGTGGCTTTGGCAGCTATTCCGTATCTAATCAGCACAAACTCCCCCATACACACTCACACGCACAGGCACCCCTCTCACACACACGTTATCAGCCATCCCAAGTTCAAAACCCACAGCCTGTGTCAGACATAGCTGATACGAAGTGAAGTACTTGCGGCCAGCATTGGCGATGCATCGGGTTTTATTCATATTTTTACCCTATACTTGTGAAGGTGTGTCATCCTTTATCAGCTGTGTGACTCATAGATTAGCCATTATACAAAAATGGGACATTAGGTCATGTGCATGCTGTTTCTAAGGCCAAGTTAAGATCTGTTGGAAGTCGTCACTTCCACAGGTCTGGTCTAGTCCTCATAAGAGTAGGTCACTGAAGTTCTTGAAAAGCACACACGCAAAGCTGCATTACATGAAGCGGAAATAAAGGGGATTATTGTGCAACCTCTCTTTTTCTTTTCTCTCCCTCTATCTTTTTTTCTCTCCCTCTCTAATTTCAAAAACACACCAGATAGATTTTTTTGGGGGGGGCTGATTAAGCCGTGGTTCACCTTTGACCCCCTTGCGGCGTGTCTACTCCTCCCCCGTCAGGTTTGGTTCCGTGGCGTGCGGCGTGGGCCAGGAGCTCTACGTGTTCGGCGGCGTGCGGAGCCAGAACTCGGACCACCCCGAAAACAGTCCCATGACCACCTGCAAGTCCGAGTTCTACCACGACGAGATGAGGAGGTATGTCCCTGTCGAAAATGCTGCTGGCCTGGGTGAGAGTCACAAAGCCTGTGGCGGTGGCGCAGAGACCCGGGGTTATCTCTCCAGGGTCAGCGCTGCCTGGGCGCGTCGGAGGACCGCAGCCCGGCAAGAAAAAGTTACAACGAATGACGTGCTGCTATGATGATGATGATGATGATGCATGCCGGGACAACAGTATAACAAGTCAGACCAGAGTTCCAAGTAGTCAGCTCTGATGTGCCACGCACTGTGGCACAGGAGTGGTGACTGGTGTGTGTGTGTGTGTGTATGTGTGTGTGTAAGTGTGTGTGTGTTGGTTTAATGTGTGTGTGTTGGTTTAATGTGTGTGTGTGTGTGTGTGTGTGTGTGTGTGTGTGTGTGTGTGCGTGTGTGTGTGTGTGTTTGTGTAATGTGTGTGTGTGTGTGTGTGTGTGTGTGTGTGTGTGTGTGTGTGTGTGTGTGTGTGTTGGTTTAATGTGTGTGTTGGTTTAATGTGTGTGTGTGTGTGTGTGTGTGTGTGCGTGTGTGTCTACAGGTGGATGTACCTGGACGACCAGACACTGTGTGTTCAGGCCAGCTCCTCCTTCGTGTACGGAGCAGTGGCCATCGGACCCAGCATCTATGT
This sequence comes from Galaxias olidus, assembly GCA_026901105.3. Lineage (NCBI taxonomy): Eukaryota > Metazoa > Chordata > Actinopteri > Galaxiiformes > Galaxiidae > Galaxias > Galaxias olidus. Next base: position 26,888 of record JAPMUY010006482.1, read on the forward strand.
GGTGGGAGACCTGGACACGGGTAGGTTCACACACGGCCTTCAATGGAACGCTCTGCGCAGATTCCTCTCTGTGTGTGTGTGTGTGTGTGTGTGTGTGTGTGTGTGTGTGTGTGTGTGTGTGTGTGTGTGTGTGTGTGTGTGTGTGTGTGTGTGTGTCTTTTTACTGAGTCCGTTCCACAAGATAAGATTTTATTCCAAACTAGTGTTTGGAGAAGTCTCCTTGTAATCAGAGGATACACAAGTTAAGAAGATTGCCAAAATAACCACAGCGTCATGCATATGCGTCCTGCCGGTTTCATATGTCCTCCCTAATATACATTTAGTTCTATAGGTAGAATTCTGGATGGCTGTGTGGTCGAATCAAAAACTTTTTTGTTTTGAACTTGCAGGTACGACCTACGACTACATACGGGAGTTCCGTCGCAGCACCGGCACCTGGCACCGCACCAAGCCCATGTTGACCTCTGACCTCTGCAAGACGGCCTGCGCCGCCCTGCGCATCGCTAACTGCCGACTGTTCCGCCTGCAACTCGGTCAGGGTCTGTTCCGGATCCGGCTGACCGCCACCTAGTGCTCCACGCTCACTCCCAAGTGACCCCCCCCCCCCCCTGCCCCCCCAGCCCCCCCACCCACTTGAGTTTCACACTTGCACACTTTAAAATCCTGTCTCTGTCTCTCTGGCTATTGGGTTCGATAAAGTCCACTGAGGGAGGCCAAGGACAGGGAAAATGGTTGAGGTTTTAGTATTTTTTTTTAAAGTTTTTTTTTACTGTAAGAACACTACCTCTTTTGAGGATACTTAGTGTGTGTGTTCCTCGGTCTCCCTCACGAACTAGAGCGCTCGTGGGAAAGGGTTTTGGGAAGTCTTAAGACACGTTTCAAACTTCAGGATATTCAGGGCTGACTAAGGGGATTTAAAGATACGTGTTTTTTTTATGTCTTTTTTTGTGGTTTTGCTTTTGCTTTGTCACAGTACCATTCAGCTGTGTATCACGGCTTGGAAAAGGGGTTTTTACGTGGGGGAAAAAAATGGCCACGACAGCCTTTTATTTCAATGAGGTTTATGGAAAGTTATTGTCAACGTTTTGATTTTTTGCTTTTATGTTGTTGTTGTTGTTGTTGCTGTTGTTTCACCTCGGTTGTTACTCCAGTACAATCAGGATTATTATCCAAATATCCTAACCATAGTTATGCGGTTAGTCTGAAACAAAACTCAAAAATGTTGCGTCTTCGTGAACTCGTCATGATATTCCATTGGCACCGTGCAATGTGTCAAGCTCGGCCTGTCTGCTCTTGTTGCAAACGTCACGAAGCTGTATAAACAGATCATCATGTTGCCTTATCCTTTATCACTTTTAAGTCACTTTAACCAGTACTCCCCAAAAAGGGGAAGAGAGTATTGGAAGTAGCATCAGTTCATATGATATTTATTTGTCGAAATGAACGGTCAGGCTATTTTAGATGTATGCAGGAACACAGTGGATATGTGAAAGATGAGTAATCGAATGGCAACTACTGAGAACACGTTGACGTTGCTGTCAGATTACACCTTTTGTAACTCTTAACCTTTTATTTTGCCTTTTTGACACGGCTGTGCCGGAGAATCTGAAGGGAGCATAATGTCGAACGGGCCACAGTTGTTTAGGTTGTTGCCCTTGACGACGTGCTAGTTAGCCAAGGGTCAGCCATCTTGGGGTTCCCAAGCCTAAACGCCATGGTGCTTCCATGACCCTTCCAGTCAGTCTAAATATATGAGTACTGGTAAAACCCTTCTTATTTTATCTTCTAATTTTGAAGAACCTCTTTGATTGGGGGCGTATTCCTAGTGATGGTTTGTCAGTCCTGCATGGACCAAAACGCCCTCTCTAGGCACAACAGAGGGGTTGTTTCAGAAATAGCAGTGGCTCCGGCTGGTGTCCACCCTTAGGTTGCTAGATGTGTTTGGCCGCGTCGGATCCCTGACCTGGCTTTCCAGTCAGCGTCGACGCTTTCGGCAACTGTTGACCCCATTTGTTCTGTGTGAGTTACAGCTGCTGCCGTCTGTCCCCCCAACCAGCAATTGCACCCACCCACCCAGTTCCCACTATCCACACTGGGGGAAACTCCATCACATAGTGGCTCCATACACACACACACACACACACACACACATGCATACACCCACATTCACAGGCAGTATACAGTTAAAACACACAATATCCTAAATTGTTGGTCACCAAACACTACCAGCACACTTTTGCCTTTGATTAAAAGTGTGCTGGTAGTGTTTGGTGACCAACAATTTAGGATATTGTGTGTTTAAACTGTATCCAGCCAACTAGAAACAAATGGCACCAAATCAAGTCTTCTGTATTCATCACTGTTCTTTATTTAAGGGGCTTTATTTAAATAGCGTTCGTTTTGCGCGCGTGGACACTTCACATTCCTTGGTGTCAAAGAGTTTACGGTAAACACACTACTCATCCACTCTCCCCCCTAGTTCACCAAGCGGTCCTGCTCGTTCTCGACTTTGTTTCATGTTACGGGCGACACGGTGTCTGCTGACGGTGAAACAATCTTTTGGGTGTCTTCCGACGTAGCGTTACGGTCACAATAAATAACGCAGCGACACTTTTTTTTTTCTTCCGTCTCTCTCTCTCAGTTGAGGAATTGTAACAAGCTTAAATTTCACGCGGCGTCACGCGATTGTGTGTCGACAACGTAGCAAGGTCCACTGTTGAGACAAGCCGTCATGCGACAAACTGAACGCAATGCCAGCCAACGTTGTGATATCAACCATGTTCAGTATGTTTCCGCCTGCAACTCCAAAGTATTTTATTCAGAGGCTAGTAGTTCGATGTGGGTAGGATTAACATTGCTCAGATTATTGCTCGTGGGTTTCATAGGATCAAAAAGTGAATAAAATCACAGCTCTGTGGTCAACTTCAAACAAAGCGTCTTGTGTCTTGCAGTCTTTCTTGAAACCATGTGTTTATGAGGTATTTCTGAAGGGATTGCCACGCATTGTGTCTCTGTCCATGGGTGAGTGGATCTCTATCAATGCCTGTTTAAGTGGATATGCATGATAATCTGTGCGTGTGCACGCTGATCTACCTGTGTTCCTTCATGTCAATGGTTTCTGTGCACGATTTCATCTGTGTGGACGTTGTGAGTTAGCGGCCTCGTAGACAATTCAATCGTGTGTGTGTGTGGGGGGGGGGGGGTTCGGGTCAGGGGCAGGAGTGGGATTAACACAACAGGATTATTGAAGATATTCAGGATGGAGTTAATTCACTTAAAGCGAGCAGCTCATGAGGTTTCCTTTAATTCAACAAACAGGTCCTGTTACTTTTGGGACGCTCGCGTGAGCGGATCACTTGGGAGAGTTGACCTGGGAGTTTGTGAGTGTCCGGGTCCAGCCCCTGTTGGCTTCAGACTCACTGGGGACTGAAGAACCCGCTCAGCAGGGCGGAGCGAGGTCTGGAATGTGGCCTCCCCTACTGGTCCGGCCACTTTGAGAGGAATCTTCTCCTCTGGCTATGCATGAGATTCCTGTAGACTGAGTCCCTTTTTGAAATTGACTATCCGTTCATAATGAACAGCCAAACTCTAAGTTGGAACGCACAGACACACTTTGTTTGCTTCACAGGTATGGAGAAGCAGATAGACACCCAGGCAGTAGTAGTCTATAGTGTGGCCAGTGCTTTCAGATCACCATTCCGTGTTCGCGTCAGCATTTTATATCTTTATCCTAAACATCAACCTTTTTACTGATCGATTCCTGTTATACATTTAGTTTATTTTCCTCATTCATTGGTCTGGGAAATCACAGTATTTTTATCTTCTCTATAAATGTATTTTTGATTCAAGCTGGGAAACACTGGGTGGTAATGAATTGTGTATTGTGTGTAAGCGTCCTTGTACTTTACATGCTTGGTCATATACGGCTGCCAATTTAAGAATGCCAACCCAACTGTTTGCCAGACTGAGACAGCATTTGGATTGTCCTCTTACCTTTTTCTTTCCTTTCAGCATTTCATTGACCTATCTCCCTTAGACCGTAAAGTAATAGTGGGTTGGGGTGAACAAGACAAAAGAAATGTTTTAGACCCAACGGAACACAGCGCAATAGGGAATAACTGGCTTTTCCTCAGTCAGCCGTGGACACTTTAAGATGGTGCGGGGGCGACGACAAAGGGCTGGTGTTGAATGTGGAAGTCATCGTCACACGTCAGAGCCTTTGCAATATTGTGTCAGGTGTTGACTAACAGCGGGACACGGGGTGGAATGGAAAATGACGGCGTTCGTATAACTACCCGAGTCTCCCAGCGGGATCCTGGAAAACCCTGAGCGACACGGTGAGGTGCTTTGAAGGAGCATGCTGTTGACAAAGTTATATCTGTGGCCCCAGAGATGAAGGGGACTGTGAAGGATGTTTTGTGTCGTTAAGGGCGAGCGCCTACCTGTTACCCGTCCAACCTTATCAATAGCCCCACCCCCCTGTCAAACCATGTTAGGGGGAATAAGTCGAGACAAGTCTAAAACTTACATATTTACCTCAACTTTCTCAACCCTGGATTATTCTAGGTGTTGATCTGAGACTCAGACACATTCTGAGAAATGTGAAAGTGGTATGAATTGCTTTGTATATTATGATAAGGTCCCAGCAAACTACACCTTATTAGCGCATGCTGTACTTATCAGTTTTAACTGTGGGCTCTTGTCTTTCTGGTCACTCAAGTGACTTAAAACGCGTGTATTATTAAAGCCCATCAAACAGGAGAGGAAAAAGTCAGTGATCACGAATATAGTTGACGAAGGAGCACAATTGTGGTCTTCCTACAGCGTGGCCTAAATTCATGTCTTCATCCTCTTAGATCATAATTGAAAACCATGTTTTTATCTTAGGCTCATTGAGGGGACTTAGTCAATAAAAAGGACCCACAAAGGACACTTATCTCCATTCTAGTTTCTGTCACGCATTAGACATGTTAAACTGCTGAACTGTCTCTAACTATATGCTCTAACGCCGGGAATGGGCTCACTGGAAGAACGGACCTTTCTTCATTTCTCCTTTGTCAAGTACTTGAATGAGAACTGGCTAGCCGTGCTATTATTTGAAGGACAACCGCTTTTTAAATCAAGATGCCCACTAAGGTTTATTCGGCTCCCATTGGTTGAGGTACTGAGGGGAAACACTCCTAACCTGGGGAATTGTCTTCGGACGCGCGTCTTCCTCCATTTTACTGTAGCAGGGAACTGAACACTCTCCTAATCGCAGTAGGCAGCCAGACAGTCAAGCAAAAAAGACGCACAGCGCATCCGCTTGCCTCCCCATTGACGTCACTTCGGTATCACATGAACGAGAAGGGACCAATCCAAGTGGCTCTATCGAAGTCCTGTGTTCTTTCACGAAGATAGGAGGAAAAGACTGAAAAAAGGAACAATGCCAGTATATCTTTAACGACAATAAACACGGAGAAGCACCGCACGACGCTGTTGGATTTTGATGTTTTGATATTAAAGCTATATATTTTTTCCGTCCCGTTTCTGGATTATTATGCTATTTGTAAAGGGGCTGTCGGAAAGGATAGGGCCATGGCCCGAACAGATTGAGTAGGCAAGCTCGCTGGGGAAGCGAAACGCGCACGGTGTAGACAATTCATGGGGCATTGTGCGGAGAATGGTGGATTATTTGCATTATCGTTGATTATTATATCATTTTTCCGTCCTGATATTCTCATGTACAAGACTCTTTAATGGCGTTTTTACGAGTCCAGTCTCCTTGCCTTTTTTTCGCAAGCAATCCTACAAAAACTGAGGTGGTTGGATAGCGGTAGCTCGGGTCCCCTAGCTTGATCCGACCATATTTGTGTATTTTTTTTATACTTGTGCAAATCGTTTTGTCGGTAACGTATTTTTGTGTGTAAACATACAGCCTATTTGGAAAATCTGCACTATGGATTTCAACAGCAACGGTGGGGGCAATGAGCTACACAACAACCAGTTCTATCAATCCGAGGAGAGCAAACCTTTGCTGGGGGAAATGTCTCTTACAACGCCGGAGGGGAATAATAATACTAAGTTGGGTGCTGGCCCGTGCAAAAGAACCCTGCTTCATTGCAGCAGCGGGATGCGGTATAAACTGTTACAGGAGGGAGATATTCAGGTGTGCGTGGTCAAACATCCACGGACCTTCCTTAGCAAAATTCTCACCTCGAAATTCTTACGGAGATGGGAGCCTCACCACCTTACATTGACAGACAGTAGCCTTGCGTCTGCGACGGTGAGTTGCTTTACCAGGGCCGAGAGTCGGTAATGTTGTTACAATGTGGTGTGTCCAACCAAAAATACGTTATTATTTTACTGATAGTTGTGATGTTTTTATGAGAAATCTAGACAAAGCGTCTCCACATTACGCACCAGATTGACGCATTGCTGTGAGAAATGTATCTTTTTTCTTTGTTGTTTGACTGATAAGACCTTAATCGCAACAATGTTTCTGTACCCAAATGCCCCCTCGTCTCTGACAGTTGCAACACCTACACATCCTTTGACGACAGTGGTCTAGGCCGAGCGTCTCTGTTTTCCAAATTGATGGCATTATTGTCTAAATCGACTATTTATTCCTTGTCTTTATTCAAAGGGTGGGTCATGCGGGACTACATGTTAAATTGCCTCTGGTCGATGAAAGAAAATAGATGACAACTGCTGGTTTTTGGCAATGAAGGCTCCTGGCTCTGGTGTTTAATTCTGAAGGTGTTACTTGTTTTAGAAAATTAAGAGGGAGAAAAAAGAAGGGAGAGAGATGGTGTATATCCTTTAGCATTTACCTGCCATCCGAGCTTGCTGGAGGACATTTTCTCAAAAATAGATAGGAAGCGAATATTGAACTGTGGTTACCAGTGGAATGGATACAGCTTCCTGTTAAAAGGTTTTACTAAATGTCATCGCTTACATTCAACCTATCTTCAAAGAAACGGTCAGGCCTATATAAACACTTTTTCCCCGTAGACCCTTTCTCCCACAGCCCCTCCAGGTGACTTAAGAAACAAGATATAGGCCTGTCAACTGTCAAAAATAGTTATTTAAAGATAGTGTACATTCTTTTTAGGCTTGTAATATAAGCTTACATGCCCGCGGTGGGGTCGAGAGTGCACAGATAGTCTCCCTAGATAGTCTTTATTACAATGTAAACACGTGAGTATATCGAGAGTGCATGTACATTGCTCATCTAAAAGCGTGACAGAACAGCTGCTCTTGTGTCTTAACCTATAGCATGGGTTGGCAACATGTTTCACAGAGAGATGACTTGATGTATGTTAAGTGTGTCTTTTAGTGTGTCTTGCTTATAGATCTCTTCCAAATAGAGACTAAAAGGGTTTGTAAGCGAGGCATATTCTATATTTACTAAGTGTGTAGAGACAGAGTAACATTTACATGTTTTATAATATGCCTCTCTCTACTTTTGTCTTTCCATGTAATCATGGGTGATCTCATATAATACAGTAAATGATGACCTTTATAACCTAGTCCAAGCTGAGTGTTTGCCAATAGGTCTTACTCATATGAAAGATATTGGTTGAAATCAAATCGGTCACATGGCTGAGAAATAGACCTTTTGTGAGTTTTTAGCTGAATATGAGCCTTTTTATAGTAGCCGGCCCCTTCCTCTTTTTTCTGTCTTTAATGATTGCCGGTAAGCAGTATAGCTATTAAAACACATTTTCCGTCTTATGTTTGGTAGTGTTGTAATTGTAAATCGCAGATTAAAGATAAGGAAGAGCTGTTTGCTATACCCCCCCCCCCCCCCCAACTGTGGTTGTTAACTGCCTCTAACAGGATGCTGCGAACCGTAGGGTTCGAGACTGAACAAAACACCTCCGACCCGTCATCTTTGAATCCGGACGATTGATGTTGAATTTAATTAAATAACCTCAACCCCCTCCCCCTTCCCCCCCAACAAGTGTAATAAAAAATGACCCTTGAGTAAATGCTATTCTACATGAGACATAGATATTGTCGACACAGTCCAACACAGGGAACACGTGAGCGCCTTTTAACCTCGGACTTGAGCTCGCACTGTAAATGGTGGCCCTCCTGATGGGAGCACCTAATTTTTATGGTGCTTTCAAAGCCTTTGGTTGCTAGGAAATTACCTGGATACAGTATGTTCTTTACAGCTGTCATTTCAAAGAGTTGAATGGAATTGGTAACTGCCTGCCACCTAAAAGGTGTCTTGGGCTTGCTTTCAGATCCCTATAGGCAAATAAGACGTGGGGCAGATATTTGCAGTGTTGTGTCATTTTAAGCGGTCGTACCAAGAAATAAGGCCCAGCGGTTCATTTTGTTATTCAAATACTGAACAGATTAGCCTTTTATCTGTAATCCCTCACAAACTTTGAAACAGACGCACTTGTGTCTGTTGCAGAGCATTTAAATGGCTACTGTTTATCTAGACTGGTAGATTGTCAAAATAAATGGTACGTAAAAGAACACCATATCCAATGTTGTACGGATAAGTTATGGTTGTGTTGTTTTGGTAATTGGTGAAATAGATGGCTATGTTGACCATTAGTCAAAATGAAATCCTGCTTCGTTTTGAACATTAAACACACGATGATATATTTGTTGTAATTGTCTGGAGGTTCTGGCCTAGTTTATCTTTCAATCTCAACACTCCACTCCATCTCAAGTCATTTTGTGCATGTGATGGTTTACCGGTTTAACGATTATCACGTTTATAATGATTTACAGCTTGATTTTGATCACCTTCTTCAGAAATGTCTGTACATTTTCTGTAATGGTATAGATGATACCAACTGAAATACCCAAAATATCAAATAGTTTATGGTTATTGGTTAATATAGTAATAAAAGCCATATTTTTTTTTTGTTCTAACTTCTAAGCTCCAATAGAAAAGTTCTACTTGTCTAGATTCTTTTAGCTACCCACAAAGACTAATTGATCATCAACAGTGTGACCTCGTTCTGTCTTGCTTGGCTCCCAGTTAGTTGTGGGTGCGGGTAAACAAAGCAGACTATAGTCAAACCCACAGGTTTAGGCCCAGATCTGTCTTTGGCTCAACACAATGTCACACAGTGTTTCCGCTCACTATTTCTGAAACATAGAGCTAGTTTAAGTTACCGTTCTTTTCTTGTCTTAATTTCTTTCTTTCTTACTTTCTTTCTATCTCTATCATCCTTCCTTCCCTCTTTCTTTCTTTCTTTCTTTCTTTCTTTCTTTCTTTCTTTCTTTCTTTCTTTCTATCTCTGTCATCCTTCCTTCCTTTTTCCCTTTCTCTCTCACTCTATCACACTCTTTCTTTATATCAATATTGGCCGGAGATAGGTTCTCATTCTCCACTCTTTCACAAATAGAGCAGAAAATATATGTCTGTGATAGGCAACGTCCGTCTGTAGGAAAGCTAACCTACATAGAACATAGAAAGGGAAACAGTGTAGCCTGTTCATTGCAGCTAATGATAAAGTGGGATTGATTGCTCATGATTCAGACTGCTATTGAAAAATAGATTTTGTTATCTCGCCTCGTCTCGATAGTCCACGACCGTATTGTTCAGGAATCAGTGGTCGGTAAAATCTAGATGTTTTTTTTTTCTTTGTTAATGAATTGGCAATAAATTGACTATGTCACTCCTTTCTGAAATAGCAAGAACTTATTTTTCAGGTTTGGCCTACATTGTTGCTCTATTTCATTAAACCGAGTCTGTCTTATTGCATGACATGAATGATCAACGATGAAAAGAGGTCCTTGTGTCGGGCACCTCACTAGTGGTCAGTGTAGCGGTACTTAATGAAGGGTAGTGGACTGTGGTAAATACTGCTCGTTCTGTCCCTCTCAGGATGTTTCTCTCTGTGTGTGTGTGTGTGTGTGTGTGTGTGTGTTATGAAGGATCTTCTTGTCTATACACATGCTCCCAATCATCATTATCATGACCAAGCCACCAGCACGAGTTTGTTTGGGGACCTACTGGGGTCTAAGGTGGATTTCTTTTTTTTTTACATTGATGAGTTATACAGCCTGAGCGATGTTGAACAGCTGTAAAAATGTGTTTGGGGACAAAAGACGTTTTTATCGAAGAGTTTTAAGTTCAGTTTGGGGTTTCTCTTCGAAACAAACATTTCTAAAAAGTAAAAAAAAAAGGTTTGTCTCTGTGATAGCTGTTATAGTGTAGCAAAGAGAAAATAGCGAGACTCAGGGGGCTCTTTCTAAATGACTGAGTCACTACTTGACAGCGTGGAGGAAGGGAAGCGAGAAAGAGCCGATTCAAACCACGGCATAATTTAACCTGGCCTTTTTTCTCACTGCAGTACCCAACTGAACTGAACTGAACTGAACTGAACTCAAGTTCAAGACGGATTACCCCGTTGACATCAAGTGTAGCATGTCAAAAGGAACAGAGTGTAGTACAAGTGTACGCCAGTAGCACGGTGGGAAAAGGCGTTAGGGTTGCCAACCCGACTGACGAAACCGCTGTGGCTGTCGCTTTCACACCGCCGGCCTACGCATCGCAAACCGCCCGTGTTAAGTTTCCACCCCTGGTGAGCGTAGTTATCTGACTCAGGTGTGATTGCCGGGTCTTGATCTCACCTAGGTCATCTGTTGTATTTTGTTTACAGCAAGTCCCCGGTACACTTTCAGTATTAGTCAGGTAATCCTCTTGGTGGAGCCTGCTTTTGGGGATTTTTTACTTATTTATTTTTTACTCTATTTCTTTTTTTATTTTAAATTTTTTTTTTTTGATATGAACTAATAAGGGAATAAATATGTCTCCAGCCTACCTGTAGGCTAACATTTATTTGAGGTTTGGAAAAATAAAGCATAGAAGTGGACTTTCTATGATAGTGTTATAATAATGGTCTAAATGCCCGTTTGAGATAATGTGATACTGAGTACAAGATATAAGGAATAAGATTGTCAAAAAGTATTTGAAATGGTGGACACAACAGGGTAACTGATCTTAAACTATGCTTAGAGAGCATGTGCGTACTTGTGTATTTTATTTGCCCTTCATTGACCCGGTAGGGCCCCACTAAGTTAAAGGTATAATTTCCATGGAAGCTGTGAGACTTAAGACAATACACCAACTCACCTCTTAAAGCAAGTAAATACAGAGCAACTATTCAAATGAATGAGAGGGACCAAAGCTATTCAAGAAGCTATTCAAATCTTGACTCAACTATTTCTGATTCATGCTATCGGTGGAGAGACATTACTCATGCTCGCTTCACCTTAAACCCCAGCCAATCGAAGAGTGTCTACGGTAGAGAGGGCCCCTAACTTGCATCATGTCTGCGTATGACCTGTTGCTAACACTTCCTGTGGGCGCACCTTTCTGACAAAAGGCTGGTGGTGCGAGGCACCCACCTGGCTGTGCTGATCGCTCGGCGGGCTCGTGACGCTACGCAAAGACTACGGAGAGCCTACAGGGACAAACAAGGCCCTTGTTGAGTTTCAGGAGGGCTACGAAGTTGTGAGTGGATTCAAACTCCCCAATTAAGCGTGAGTGTTATCCTAAGAAAAACACCAAAATGTACACGTCAAGTTTAGGAAATACCCCTCCAGAAAAATGACGCACATACACCAACACAAACACACTCATTCATACTCAAATCTCAGGCTTTGCATTACGTTGTGCAATGGGGAGGGGGGGGGGGGTCATCAAATGTCTGGGAAAATCTTGTATGGCAGTCGTCGTCATTTGTATGGACTCGTCGGGATAAATTTGTTTAGTTTTTCACTGTCTGTAAGTGCCAGCTAATGAGAACCCAGAATAAATGGCTGCCTAAATGGTAGAACAAGCTCTCCGGTCTGAGCCAGAGACTCAGTCCTCTGTGGACTAGTGCAGACAGTCAAACTCGTCCGCCCGCTAAAGTCCCCCACTCTTCATCCTTACTCATGCATTTTTCTACCAGCAAATCAGCTCCTATCATCTCAGACCAACCTGACAAGCTCTTTTGAAGAAAAAAAAAAGAAGAAAAAAGAATTGACTACTTCTTGTGCACTGAGATAATGAGCGCACAAAATAATTTTCCCTATCAAAATTCTTTGCCAGCCTTTTAAATCTTTTGATTTTGGGTGGCAATGGCCGACGTTTGTTGAGCGAAAACAGCCTTTAAGAACAGGGACACATTTTAGTATGAGGCACTATAGGAATATTCTCGACTGACCACAAGATTGAATGTGTCTGTTTCTGGGTCAAAAACTGTTGGAAGTTCTTTGGTAGCCCCAACATAACAAATGCAATGAAAATAGTGGAAGATGTCCAGAAGCGGCAGACTGAAAAAAAAACTGTCTTTACTGCTTTGGTCCTGATAGTATTGTTACAGTACAATGTGAAAAGAAGTGTTATAATCAGCAGTGAGCATACACCACACACACACAGAGAGAGAGAGAGACACACACATTGAGGCCTCAGAAGGTTTCTGGGCAAGCCTCCAGGTAGGCTACAGTACGTGTTCATATTCAAATACTGGATACGCCTTCTTTTGTTTGCACAATGCAGCCACAAAGAAGAGGAGGTCTGAAATATTGTCTGCAATGATAGCCATTCTCTGTCATGTGTGACTCAATATGTTTGAACTAGATTGGTGATATGGACTCTTGCCCTTCTTTCTAAGTGGTTTTTGTATTGCAAGGAATTATGGGGGATGTCGACGGAAGAGACAATGCAAGGAAAGAATGTTCTGTGTGTGAATGAAAGCGTTTGTGTGTGAGCCCGGGGCAGCTTCTTTTCCTCTGTCTAGGCTACTTTGATGTGAAAGAAGGATGCGAAGAGGAGAGGAAATTGTCGTCAACACGAGACGCACAGATGTTGCCCAAAGGAGGCGCCCCATTCATCAGGTTTAAAGCCAGGGTAGCTAATTCTGTATATAAAAAAACCACATCTTTAGCCCTTTGTATAAATATGTATTTACATTTTATGTATTGTTACTTCGTAGGTTACTGGTTTGAACGATGTTGAAACAACAAGGAAACACCTTGAAAACATGAGCCGCGAGTGTGAAGTCATCACGTCTCTAGTTATGGACTATGGCTGTGTCATGGATTTATGATCGATGACTTTGGGCTATTGTGTGTACAGCGACGGCAGTGATTGGATCACCCAGATGTTCCTTTGCAAAGGACACCTGGCGAGGCAGATGGCTAGAAAAGAGAAAGACACTACAGAGAGAGAGAGAGATTAAGAGAGCATAAAAGGGAGGGAGAGGAAGGAGGGTTTCTAATAAAGAAAGAGTGTGGTTGAAGGAAAGGACAGAGGGCCTGCAGTGTCATGCGGTGTGGGGTAGAATATCTGGCCCTACGGTGCATCATGAGACCTTGCAGTTCCTGGGTTGCGTTTGGTGGTTCGAGTGTAGTGTTTTCAATGGCACTGCTGTTAACTGGTGGCAGCGTCAAGAAGTTGTATAATTCTTCAACCTTTTGTTAAGTTCATTTTTTTTATAATCTTGTAGAGAGCAATTCCCTGCGCTTCTAAGTAAGTTGTTACTCAACCATAAGTAAACGTTACAGGTAGTATTTATTTATGAACCCAGGCAGACCAGCTCTTAGTGATACTTTTTGGAACATGTCTTAAGGTTTACTTGAAGACATGAGTCTGACTAAGTTGATCTCTGAAAGAATCCATGTCTTGCTCTGACGCATGCTCCATAAATATTGTTTGCAAACCGTGGGTTTTTTGCTGACCTAATTTATGGTTTTGTTTTCATGTTTCAAGGCTATATCTGAAGATTATATATTATATCCCCACACTTAGCCTGTATATACATTTCCCAGTACATACACACGCCCAGTTCTGACACAAACATGGGATGATAATAATTCTATTAGACAATTTGTTTTGTTTGTTTTAGCATTTACCCCCCAATTCAGAAGTATTACCACAGATTTATCATAGAATGCAGAGCAGCTCTGCTGCAAGTAAGAACAAGAAATAATTGTTATAATAATAAACGTTTTGGTTCATTTTCTTTTTATTATTGTCGTTTGCTGACTCATTCAAGCTCACCAATTCAAAGTCTCAAAGGTCTATATTCCTCCCTTTCTCTTGGTGATTTATATGGCAAGAACATGTCAATAACTGTAAAAATCAAAAAGGCCCGCGTGACTTCATCTTTGAAGACATGTTGAATCAAAATGTCCAGACCATTCAGCAGGTACCCTCCAGCCTGGCTGAGCAAAGGAGGCCATTGCATTCCAAAACGTCCTTCCAACACCCCCACCAACTGTGCCTTAGCATTGTGGCTTGTTAAAGTTTACTGCTTGCAATATTGGTTCCTGCTCACCGAGTGGAAGTGTAGCAGCTTATCAAGGAAGTGGTTGTGAAAATAGCTAAATAAAACTACGTCACAAATGGAACTAGCAGGGCAAGACAAACGGTAAAACCTACGATGAACAAGTAGTTGTTTCTATTTTAGCCATGGCACTTACTAGTGCATTACATACTCCATTTAGTTGTGTTGCTTGATTGATTTAGGGCTTTTAGGTGTATCAAGTGGTCAAGAGAGTACTTTACACAAGTCATTTTGTATGTGGCCAATTTCCTCCACAATTATTACCTCCATATCTATCGTCACTCACACTAAGGTCCTTTTTACATTAGAAAACTTATTAACAGTAGTAACCTGTTCTTTTAGGAATTATGAAGTGGAACGCCGAAATACAAAATGTGCTAGTAGAATTCCTGCGAACTGTTGGAGAGTAATGAGCTCTGCGGCTCAGAAAGCAGAAACAACATGTTCTATTCTCTTTTACAATTACACTTTTACGGCCCACCTCGGTTAACCCTGTTCTGTAAGTCCTATATGAGAGAGAGAGAGAGAGAGAGAGAGAGAGAGAGAGAGAGAGAGATAAAAAGAAGTCAAGGAGACAGACAGATAAAGAGAAAGGGACAGACTGACGATTGATGCATGAGAGACGCGGAGGAAGAGACCGAGGCAGAGGGAGATGTGCACGTAGAGAGCGTGTGCAACAACTTTGGAGGAAGTGTGACTGTTTGGTTGACTATAAATATTCACTGCATTCGATGCTCTATGTTAAAAATGGTTTCGACGTTTTATTTTTGTGGCAGCGCACTGGCGTTGGTCTCCATCTGTAACAAGAGCTTAAACATTTATCCTCTACCCCCGTTCCACCGCTGTGGTTGGAGTCTAGATTAACCTTGTCAGTTTGGAATCAGCTCACTCAGGGACATGTCACTATTTTGAACCTGTCTCTCTCTTTCACTGTTCACAATTGTGTAGGGGTCATTAAACGCTCTGTCATTTCTCTAGACAGTTGCCCCCTACAGTCCCTGTTCGGTCATTACATGTAACCGTGAGAAAATGGTGGTGTGAAATATTGCTTTGTTAGTGGAGTGTTACACAGTGGACCTTTTTGAAGCTGTGACATATGCGCTCCTTAGCCTTGGTATTTTTGTGTGTCTTAACGCGCACTGCCGACCTTGAACTGGCATGGGCTTAATTTTCTGTGTGGTTTCAGTCATTGCCTTTCTTATATATTTGTTTAAAAACATAGCCCTTAGTTCTCTGTTGAAAAACTGCAAAAAAAAATCATATATTAGGGCTAATGAAGAGTTTGGACATACTGATAAATAGAAGTTCATGGCCTTCATCACATCCCCGGGCCTTTAATTTAATATTCTGAATCACACGTTTGCTTTTAAGCCTCAGTCTACCATCTACAACTAATATTAAATGAATAAGTCAGATTGAAGCAGTGTGAATGGAAGAAAACACATACAGCTATTATCTGAGTTCAGACACGATTTCTGTTTGCTTGTTTGTTTGTGTGTCTGTGTGTTTGGCTGCCTCTCTCATTCTTCTTCTCTCGTTTTTTTTTTCTCTCGTTGCACGTCGCTCTCCATCTGCTTCTCAGAGGAAACAACAAACAACACGTCTCCATGCCATCCTCTTGTTTCCATGGCAGCGTGGTGGTGGTGGTGGTGGTGGTGGTGTGGAGAGGAGCGCTCTAAGCTGTAGCCGTACCCCACTCCCTTCCCGAGGAACAAAGGCATGAATAGAAAGAGACCAAACGCGAAGAGGAATCACAGAATGCGAGAGAAATGTAGAGAGAGAGCGAGAGAGAGAGAGAGCGAGAGAGAGAGAGAGAGAGAGAGAGAGAGATGAATCAAACGGTGGTGCAGGATGTTGTCGCCATGGCAACGTCCGGCAGTTACCAGAAGGCCGAGTCACCGCGGTCGCCCCCCCCCCCCCCCCCCTTGTTGACTCTTCACTTCCGCTGACCCCCCCACCTCTCCCCCACAGACGAGCCCGCTCCGTCCACTTCAGGACTCGGCGTCGTTCGCCCCACGTCGCCGATTTTTGCGTCGCGTCGCTTGCTGCCCGTGTGCGGCGTGTGAGCGTGCGGGGCCGTGTGTGTGTGTGTGTGTGTGTGCGCTCCAAGTGGATGGCACAAACACCAGCACAATAAGTTCAAACGGATAGCAACGTGTTCTGTGGGGATGCAGAAAGCTCACCTCAGAAGCAACATTTGTCCGGGACAGTATCATGTGATGTTTTAATGAAAACGAGAGCACGAGTACACTGTCGGTCTGTTGCATTGTGAGTTGTGTGCGTGTTCGCTGTCCGAGAGGTGTGTGTGTGTGGGTGCGTGGGTGTGTTGGTCGGGGGGAGAGGCATGATGCTGGGAGGAACAGCCGGTTCTCTTTATCAGGCAGGGAGGAAGGTGTAAATAGAGGAATAGCATGTTTGTTCTTTAGCAGGGGGAGGGAGGCACGACAAGGAACGGCCTGTTTGTTTTATGGCAGCGAGGGAACGAGCGAGGGGGGGGGGGCAGAAAGAAAAAGAATAGAAAGATAGAGGATGGAGACAGAGGGAACAACAGATCAAGATAAAGAGAGGGAAGGCCGAGCGGCGCAAACCGGAGAACAACCTGCTCTCCGCTTGGATGAAGACGGAAAATGGTGGAAATTATGTAATTGGTGTTCTTACAGGAAGCGGAGAGGGTTGAGTAATCAACTAGGTAGACGTGGGGGGGGGGGATGGGGGATGGGGGAGGGGGGTGGGCAGATGAAGGCTTGAAGGCCCGCTATGGTGTATAGTATTCTGTCAGTGAGAACGGGGAGGGGTTCCTGGCACTACCAAAACAGCTCGGCGGGGAGGGAGGGCAGGACTAATAATAGAACGGCCCCTCTCTCTACTGTAAGCGGTCCAGCAGAAGGAGGGCCGTACAGTAACGCTTCCCCGCCCCGTCTCCCCGTTCGAAGGCGGGGGGGGGGGGGGGTTGGCGCCGAGGAGAGAACAGCCACAATCTCTCTTGTAAAAGAAAAGAGAAAAAAACGAGGGAGAGTGTGTGAGATAAGGGAACAGCTATCGTCTCCATTGTCAAGCAACAGACACGCTGAGCGGCCTGTTGACATTCGATACCATGTGACCAGAAGCACAATAGTGAGTCGTTCTGCTGAAGGAAACAAGTATATGCTTGCTCTCAATAAATACCAGCTTGCTTTTCTCTCACTCTACCCACCCCAGGCCGTCCCCCTCCCCCCCGCCCCAAACCATTCAATAACTCTTAGGGCTTTTGCAACAGTAGTGTTTGGAGGATAAAAGTGTTCATCAAAGAGCCGCTGGTGGATTTTTTTATGTAACGCGTTTGTGACTGATAAAAAGGAAATTGAGGCTTTTTGAATTAAGGTCAAAGGTCAGAACGATTAGGAAACCTCTGTTTTTAGTGGGCTGAGACGTACACAGGAAAGAAAGGCTTGGTTGTCACAGGGAAGTTGCGCTGTGTCCGCTGTGTGTGAGTGTGACCTCTCTAACTGTAAATGTTCGCTTAACGATGATGAACTCAACGGTGCTGGAAAAAATACTGGAACAAATACAGGCGATTCTTTTTTTTATGATGAGTTTCCTGGGTAATTTGTTTGCTTCTTACTCAATGTTGAACGTGTAATTACGGGAACAGGCCTTTTCCAGGACACACAAATCAATTATTTTGCTGTGTGTGTGTGTGTGTGTGTGTGTGTGTGTGTGTGTGTGTGTGTGTGTGTGTGTGTGTGTTTGCACGCGTTTATAAGGGGAATTGTGTATTTCTGCTTTCAGGCCTGTAGGAACATTTATTCATCAGTATCACCGTCCCCCCCTCCCCCAAGATATAATGTTTTACTGTTGTTAAAGCACTTCGTTATCTTTAAAATCTTTTTAAAAGAAAAATGCTACTATTGTTATTAGTCGATTCCATATGGAGAAAGGCCATAGAATAATGTCTTGTCTTCCTATTTAGACCCCAATATAGATATAGGCAGGCTGCCTGCTGTATATTAGGTTAGGGTCCAAGTGTTAAAGACAATATGATTTATGTCTGTTTCTTCGTGCATCGTCTGTGTGTGCTGTGTGTGTGTGTGTGTGTGTGTGTGTGTGTGTGTGTGTGTGTGTGTGCTGTGTGTGTGCGCGCACGCAGCCCACTGGAACTGTCTGTCCTACAGCAGGTCATAGTCTCAGGTTTTAAAGTGAATGTCATCCCTCTATGTTTTGTTCACACTTTGTCTCTGTCTCTCTCTCTCTCTCTCTCTGTGTGTGTGTGTGTGTGTGTGTGTGTGTGTGTGTGTGTGCAGCCCACAGGTTACATGGAGTCAGCCCTGTCCTACAGCACTATCGAAGACCTGCAACTCCTTGCCTGGGACCACGCCCCTAAATACTGCGTCCAGCTCAGCTTCCCTGGAGGAACCGTCCTGCTGCAGGTACTGGGACCCATCCAACCCCAACCTAGAACCCCTAAAATCCCCTCTCCCTGAGCCTAGTACCCCTTAAATCCCCTCTCCTAGAACCTTGAACCCCTAAAATCCCCTCTCCCAGAACCTAGAGCTTCTAAAATCCCCTCTCCTAGAACCTAGAACCCCTAAAATCCCCTCTCCCAGAACCTAGAACATCAAAATACAGAAAATCATTTTAGACGCTCTCCATGCAGCCGCAGGTGAACCAGCGCCTCGAAGTACACCGTGTTATCAACAAAGGGCTAGATTTATCAGATACAGAAAGGGCGACTCCTCACAGGGACGCCTTTGGTTGCCAACGAGACGGCAGCATTTGAACCCCGGTTCATAGTCTGAGCCACGATCCAATCCGCAGCGCTGGCACGTTCACCGACCTAAGGCATTGTGCCGCCATGCCCTGTTTGTCTAGTCACCGCGGCCTTGCTGGGGTTTTGTACGGCAAACACTGGGACGTGTCCGCTTGTCAGTCTGGCCCGCAAGACAAATGATAACTTGATATTCATAAACCAAAACAAGTACATATCACACCCCCTTGTGTGGTCGTTTAGTCAAGGCAGAATCACCGACTAATTAAATACACTATGGTTCAATATTTACATATTCAAACATTGACTGGGATCCTTTGTTACAAAGGCAGGGATGAAAAGTACACATTATGGACCAGTTAGAAAAATAGACTAAGTAAACATAATTTAAAGACATTTTCAGTACATTTATTTTTTGGGGTACACTTTGGGGTGCGTTACCACAAAGCAACAATGTACCATAATGGGAAAAAGGGGAAAAAGAGCGTTATTGCTTAAACATTTTATAAAATGTATTAGAATGCACGTTTGAAAATTTTAAAACATAAAAACATTTCTTTTTTCACAAATTTGTTTGCCTGAACGTCACCCTCAGGCAACATTGTACCATTGTGGAACTGCCCATAGGAATTAATGTGTTGAAGAGTGCAGGCATATTTCAGCAAACTTTACATCAATGATCTATCAAACCAAACTATCATAACCCTCTTCAAAACAAGATAGTGAGTCATATTTCAGTGTTTGATCATTTGTGTTACATTGTTGTTTTTTTCAATGTCCGGGTGTGTCTTTCCTGACTTTGTTACAACTAACATAATCAAATGTACGTATCTAGGTTCATTTGTAGAGATAAAAATCTGACATTTTGATGACTCTAATGCTTTTGAACAAGATATAAACCTAAATACACGCACTCAAAAAAATAAATTCCATTCCATAATGGTACAATGTTACTTCAAGGCAACATTTGCATTTGAGCAATTTTGTATTTCTTAATTAACAAATAAAGTACATTTAAACAACTAAATATTTAACTTTACTCATTTAGTACTGTGAATCAAAACTTTTCAGATTGTAAAATGACAGAAAAATATGTTTTCAGACCGATTTTGTGGAAAGAGATGATGGAGCTGAACCATTGTGGAGAAGGCAGCAAAAAAGTGATTCAAATTGGTCTACAGAGAGTCATGTGACAAATTAAAACACTGTTGTTGGTTCCCTTAGAGCCTTGCCTATCTTTTAAAATATTAAATTATAATTTTGTGGATGTATTGTGTGAGTGTAAAAGGCCAAAAATGGGGATGTTACCTATAGGCAACATGGTACCATAGAGGGTTAGTGTGAGACCTTTTAGATTTAATGTTTTCCATAGGGGAGCACAAAGGAAACAAAAAAGGCAGACAGTTGGGAACTAAGCAGGGGCCATTTTCCTTTTGGGCAGTATTTGCGTAAATACACTATTTTTGGGGCGTTCACTCACTCTTTGCAAATACTTTGAAAATACTACTTTCCCAACTATGTATGTATGCATGCATGTATTTATGCGTGTGTGTGTGTGTGTGTGTTTTGTCCACAGGCTGCCAATAGTTACCTAAGGGACCAATGGTTCCACTCTCTACAGTGGAAGGTAGGGTTACCTCCTTGAACTATTCATGGGTTTGTGTCAGCGAGCCCTATTGCATAACAGAAAACGCTCTCTCTCTCTCTCTCTCTCTCTCTCTCTCTCTCTCTCTCTCTCTCTCTCTCTCTCTCTCTCTCTCTCATCACGTGTTGACACTGCTTCTACGGGGACACTCATTTTCCTCCACATACAACCATGGCTTTATTTACATTTTTGAAATGAAACTGTTTAACAAGAATCTTTATGTACATTACGGGAGCTGTTTTTTTTTTCCTTTCTTCCTTTGAATTGAAAGCCGTGGGTCTCTTTCCTAAGCTAACACAATTGATTTGCTTCGGGCTACCATGATCACTAAGCAAACGAATGCAAAAAAAACTAAATGTCAATGCCATTTCTTTATATTGTAGCTTTAATATTGACTCTTTATGATTCTTCATTATCCTCATTTATCATGCGTTCAAACACATGCTTTGTTTGCACTTCGGTAGTCGTGTAGGCCGGCTCAGGGCCAGTTCACTTTGGGTCTAGTTCTGGTCTAGTTCTGGTCTAGTTGTATTGTCTTCCTCCATGAATCATAGTTCATTATGACGGCTTCTCGCTGAAACGATACTGGAAGGTAATTTGTTGTCATGTCGAATGGAGAACTATGTACTACCAATATATAAAAAAAAAAAATCTTATAAAAAAGCCAAATCTTATAGTGCTAGATTATAGCTTTACCCATACAGAGTGGCACTTAGTGATCTACAATAAACCGCATGGCATTTTCCCGAATCAATTTAACGAAACTAAATCACACCGTGCTCTTATCTCTCTCCCTCTCCGTCGCAGAAAAAGATCTACAAGTACCGTAAGGTCCTGAACAACCCCAGTCGCTGGGAGGTGGTATGGCAGAAAGTGCCTGCAGGAATAGGTA